>PVKM010016943.1:0-26366 GCA_004027735.1 Carollia perspicillata
GCAGTGTTCTGAGTCCTCGTGGCAGGCCTGCGTGAGTTACTCCAGTTCCCTTTAGTAAGGTTTTGTTGGTTTTTGAAAAAATATTCCTTAGCTGTGAGTCATTAGATTAGGACTTAAGGGTCCCATCTGTGAATTTTTGTTATAGAAAATTGGAATCATGTGTGAGTATGATATGATCCTTGAGGAAATATGTAAACATTCATTCCTTACAGATCTATGCAGTATGTCCTTAAAATTGTGTGAGCCGTTCAGTTCAGAAAAGTTGTTCGGTGTTTTTTCTCTCTAATGTGAGGGTATCATGTAAATGTATTTTGTTCCTCTGATGTGGGTCAGTGGGTGGGATGAGAGTGGGTGGAGAAAAAAGAAGGTTAGAAGAATAGGGAACCTAGGCTAAGGCAACTAAGTTTGCCGCAAGATAATAGAGCCTTATCTACGGAGGCTGTGTAAGGACTTGGGTGCGCTCTTCACCGCACACTGTCGGCGTCAGCCATGTGTAAAGTCAACTTAAATTACTGAGCACAGCACAGCACAGAGCACTCACCAGGCAGCTGTGGCGTGGATTACAATATTTCTCCTATTAGCAAAAGAAAATTTAAAAACTTTTGTTGTTCCAGTTATAAAAGTAATAAATGATCACATTGTAGAAAATTTGCAAAAATGGGGAAAAGCACCAAAAAGAGAAGAGAAATCCCCTGTAATGCCGCCGCACAATACAACCCTGGCTGGCCTTTGGTGCATGTCTGAATTCGCATCTTAGTCCGGATCTCTGTCTTTCTCGGTATTTGCTGCTCTGTGTTTAACAAAGACGACAGCGTGGAGTTGGCACTCTTCTTTCATAGGTAGCAACATGGTCTAGGTAACTAAATATTCTTTTTTATTGTCATTGTTAATACAGAAAGTACCTGCATATTAATTTGATAAAATACTTGATTTACTCCTCAGTGGTTGACTATTAGGACTGCTTTGACCTCTTTTTAGGGGGAAGGCTACATTCAGAACACTAACGAAAACCACTTAAGGAAATGTTTACAAATACTTGTGCTATTTGCTTTAATATAAATTCCAAATGTTGAGTGATTTAGTCAAAGTGTAGGAACATTTGTAAAGATTATGAAGCACTTTGCTGGACTGCTCCAGAAAGACTGTACCTACCAGTTCACACCCACTGCCAGCAGGTCTTGTGCCAGTTTTCCTATAACTAATTATTAATGCTAATGCTAACCACTACCAATTATTAAGCTTCTATACATTTGAAAGATTAAGTTATACCATTGTTTTGCTTTTGTTTTTAATAAGTAAATAAATTGAACATTTTAAATAAGATTTTTTGGCTGCTTAAATTTTATTTCTTTAGTGAATTGTTCTTTTTGATTTGTCAGGGTTCTTCACTGAAAAAAAATATTGTCCAGTTGTGACAGATGAGGGGGAAACCACAAAAAACTGGAATTTATTTATAAAAAATTGTGTATTTATTCTCACATGTCTAAATTTCAGTTACCCTCCAGTGTTCTCCATTTAATGCAATACATCCATCAAGACATTTTTTCCACTGCTCAAAACAGTTTTGGAGATCATTGATTTTGATGTCTTTTAGTGTTTCTGCTGTTTTCTGTTTCACCTCTTTCACATTGACAAAATATTTCCCCTTGGGGGCTTTTTTTAATCTGGAGAAACAAAAAAAAGTCGCTTGGGGCAAGATTGGGTAAATATGGAGGGTGGGGCACAGGGAACATGCTCTTTTTGGTCAAAAACTGCTGAACACTCAGCACAGTGTGGGCAAGGTGCACTGGTAAATCAGCCATCGTGACATGGGCAAACGCATTGGAAGAGTCTTTAAAAAAAATTAGTGAAGCCAAATACAGCCTCTCACAACAACACCAGCAGGTACACTGATACAGATGAGTTCCTAGAACACTCACCTAGCAGGGGAAGCCTGTACTACAAGTGCCCACCCTCAAGAAGATAATTCCATGGGGTTTTTTGGGTCCCCCATTATATACTACAAATACTTATACCAGTTTGTGGTTTGCCTTTCAAATTTGTTTATGGCATTCTCTAGGAAACGTAAATATTTAATTTTAAATATATTTTATTTTTAGAGTTCTCATATACCTCTTCTACCTCCCCCCATCCTTCCTCTAGTTTCTGCTATTAACATCTTCCATTAGTGTGGTATATTTATTGTAATTGCTAAAGCAATATCGATATGTTATTATTAACTAAAGTCCATAGTTTACTTCAGGGTTCACTTTACATTGTACAGTTCTATGAGTTGTGATGAATGTATACTACCTGTATACACCATTACATCATACAGAATAGTTTTACTGGCATAAAAATCCACTGTGCTCTACCTATTCATCCTGCATCCTCCCCCAATCCCTGAAAACCACTGATCTTTTTACTGTGTGTAGTTTTGCCTTTTCCACACTAATGTACAGTTGTATTATACCATGTGTAGCTTTTTTAGACTGGCTTCTTTTGCTTAGTAATAATGCACATTTAAGGTTTCTCCATGACCTTTTAGAGCTTGATAAATCATTTCTTTTTTTTTTTTAGATTTTATTTATTTACCTTTAGAGGGTAAGGGAAGGAGAGAGGGAGAGAAATAGCAATGCATGGTTGCCTCTCGTGCATCCCCTGCCAGGAACTCGCCTGCAACCCAGGCATGTGCCCTGACTGGGAATCAAACCGCGGTTGTTTGGTTCACAGGCCCGCGCTCAATCCACTGAGCTACGCCAGCTACGGCAATAAATCATTTCTTTTTATCACTGAATAATTCACTATTGTATGGATGTCCCACAGTTTGTTTATCCATTCACCCATTGAAGGACATCTTGGTTGCTTCCCGTGTTTGGCAATCACAAATAAAGAAGCAATAAACATTTGTGTGCAAGTTTTGTATGGACATAAATCTTCAACTGATCTGAGTAAATACCTAGGGGCTCAAGTGCTAGACCGTATGGTCAGCCTATGTTTAGCTTCATCAGAAACAGTCAGACTTTTTTCCAAAGTGGCTGTACCATTTTGCATTCCCACTGGCAATGAATGAGAGCACCTGTTGTTCCAAATCCTCTCCAGCATTTGGGTTTTAGCCACCCTAACAGGTGTGTAGGGATATCTCATTGTTGTTTTGTTTCATTATTGTTTTAATTTGCAATTTCCTGGTGACATAAGGTGTTGAGCATCTTTTTCATATGCTTGTTTTTCATTTATATTTCCTTAGTGAAGTGTCTAGATTGATCTTTTGCAAATTTATGAAGTTGTTTATTTGTTTATTGTTGACTTTTAAGAGATCTTTGTATATTTTGGATGCAAGTCCTTCATCAAAGTTATTGATTTTTATATAGTTAAAATTTATTTTCTGGCTTCTGTCTTTGGCATTTGTCTTTACAGTCTTCTCTCAGATTACTCATATCCACTTGTATTTTCTTTCTATTTTTCCCTCCATTTAAATCCACATAGATATAATCGCCTTGCCTACTTTTGACAACCGTGCCATGGAAAATTGGGGACTATTGATATTCGATGAGTCCCTATTGTTGCTGCAACCAGAGGATCGACTAACAGAAAAGAAGACGGTGATCTCCCACATCGTCTCCCACGAGATCGGACATCAGGCATGTGGTAAAATGTTTTTTCTCATTTCACATGAAGATGTTCTCCAGGTGCTCTACCAAAAATAGGAACCCCCCTCCCAGAAAACCCCCAGAACAAAAATCAAAAAACCAACCTGCTACATACCAAATTTTTAAAAATTGTTAAAAAAATGGGAAAAATAAGGAGCTCTGTGTAATCAGATCTCGAGTGGATTTGAACAATTGGTGATGGATCATACTGATGAGAATTTACAGTACATTCGACAGTCAGGTATTTACATCCAAAGATGAACTTTGTCCCACAAAGTCTTCTTTTTAAAAATGTATTTATTTATTTATTTATATTTAATCTTTTCTGTATTTTTTTCCATGACCATTTAGTCCCCTTAAACCCCCCAAAGTCTTCTTCAGGAAAAATAAACCAAGCAGATCTATGATTATTTGTTTTCATGCCATCTCAAAATAAGGTGCATTATAAAAGGTCACTAAAAGGTATTCACATTTCATCAGTAGATTGCTACAAACTTTTTCTTTCGAGAGAGGTTAAAGGACTATAGGCACCATGTTAGTGTCAGTGAGATGAATGGTGATGAGCCCTTGAGCTGCATCTGCAAAGGAGGTGGAAACAAAGATTCATTTCAGTAGAACTCCATGCTTTCGTGTTGTATTTTAGAGGCTTAGTTATCTGATTTGATGGAAATTCTCACATATGCCTTTTGACCTTGACTCCATTAATACAAGTCTGTCAAGAAAGAAATCATCTTCTGCAGATCTGTAAGAAATTTGGGGGAAAGGGTGGTTTACTGGGGCTGAATAACAAACACCATGTTACACAGTCAACACACACTTTCCCAAGTTTTGATCAGTCACCCCAAGCGTCATTTTTTATTATATCCTCAGGGAGACATTGTTTTGGAACACAGGCTACTAAGTATGAGTATGTCACAGCTGTTATAAGAATTTGGTTAAATACTAGAGTGTGGATTTGTTGGTTTTGGAAACTATTGTGTTTTTCTTTCCTGATTCTATTCATCATCTGTTTGACACTCTCTTTCTGTTAAGTTCATATAGAAAATAATCACAGCTGAACCATTTTGCAGAACATGATTACTCAAGTGATTTGTACATGGCACAGATCGAATCATATTTTTAAAATGTCATAACTTCTTACAGAAAAATCCTGATGTAGTCTATTTAGAGTATAAGATGCTGTAATTAGATATTAAGCGAACATTGAGAACTTCTGCTTTGTTTTACTTATGGGCAAAGTGGACGCTTTAAGAAATGCTACTCTAGCTTTCATTATTTTTGAACATCACAGTTTTAAAAGGAAAATTGCTTTCTATCATTGAATGTGAAATAATTATTTCAGAGACATACATGACTGATATCTCTTTGTGTTAAAACAACATGCTTTTTGGAGTCCCGTTTTCATGATAAGCAAACAAAGCTTCATTATATGTCTGACCCTGTATTTATTTAACATGTAATCACAGTAAATATTACTTAAATTAAATTTAAGGAAGCTCTTTTTTCTTCCATGTCCAAAAGTGGTTTGGAAACTTGGTCACCATGAGTTGGTGGAACAATATCTGGCTCAACGAAGGTTTTGCATCTTATTTTGAGCTTGGAGTAATTAACTACTTCAATCCTAAACTCCCTGGAGTAAGTATGTCTGTTAAATTTGTTTATCATTGTTTCTCCTATTTGTAAAAGTAATGCATATTCATTGTCGAAAATGGGTAAAATACAGAAAAGTACAAGGAATAGTACATTATCTGTAATACCAGAGATGATCAATATTATGTTTTTAATGTGTTTTCTTTTTCCAGGCTTTTTGTAAATATTCATAAAAGTGGGAATTATACAGAAAAGAATAATGCCTTTTCTACTTCATATGATATCAAAAGCATTTCCACAAATCATTAAGTATTTTTAAAAACAAGATTTTTAAGTGTTTCCTGATAATTTATTGCATTGCCTTATATGGTATTTTTGGACTTTAGGTTATTTTCCTTTATTCCTGCCCAGCCTAAATGTTAAAGCAGCAGACCTCCACTAGCCAGCTAAATTTATTCACTTAGAAAGAGATTGTAAGATTATATTTTATTATCTTGGTAGTAAAATGTCCCTTTTCCCTTCTTTGTTTTTTTTTTTAAGATTTTTATTTATTTATCTTCAGAGGGGAAGGGAAGGAGAGAGGGAGAGAAATATCAATGTATGGTTGCCTCTTGTGCACCCCCTGCTGGGAACTGGCCTGCAACCCAGGCAGGTGCCCTGACTTGGAATCCACCTGTGATCCTTTGGTTCACAGGCCTGCGCTCAATCCACTGAGCTACATAAGCCAGGGCTCCCTTCTTTAATGAAAGGATGTTGATAGTATATAGATGACATTCGGTTTCTGTTGATTAAAAAATTGGCAGAATAAAAAGTTGACAAACCTATCTCGGTGCCACAGAAACTTAAAAACATCTTTTTTTATCTGTTTGTGATATCAGTTTCTGGGAAGCGCTGACATAGCAGCCTCTGAGTGTCCCAGCTCCATGCCACCCACCTACCCTTTGCAGACATCCTATAAAATGCTCGCCACTCTGCAGTCCAGCTGCTCTGTGGTGCTGCTGCCCTTCCTCCCCTGGACTGGACATCATTACATAGGTCAGAAGATGAAGTATTGAAAGGTTAAGTGACTTGCCAAGGTCATTTTCCTGATTGGACAGAACTGTGATTATAACCCAGTTGTCTGCATTTAGTCTGATAATGAGGATAACGATGCTAGTAACTATAATAGTATGGTATTTACCATTAACTGAGGACTTAGGTAGTACGAGTTCTATGTACACATCATCTTACTCAGTCTTCAAAACAATCATCTGGGCGCAGTTGTTATTTTTCTATCTTACAGTTGAGGAAGCAGGCATTGCATCATTATATTGTTTCAGTTATTAAATATTAAAGATGAGATTCAATTCCCGTTTCTGCTACCATAGCCCATAACCTTAACCACCATGCTCTGCAGAGAATGCCCCTGAGAGTGTTCTGTCCTCAAGGAGCTAGTGTGTGTGTGTTCATTATACGACTCTATTCATATATACATAAGCGTCATACACATATAGTAAATCATAGTTTTCTTCAAAAGCTCTTTCCATATATTCCGTACCTCTGTACTTGAGAGTTAGTAAGGAAAGGAGTTCCATTCCCATAAAAAGAGTTAGATGCATCCTCTAGGTTCTTTTTAAATTTTTTTAATTACAGTTTACAGTCAATATTATTTGTATTAGTTTCAGGTATACAGCATAATTGTTAGACAATCATAGCCTTTACAAAGTGTTCCCCCAATACTTCCAGTACCCAGCTGGCACCATACATACTTATCACAATATTATTGACTATATTCCCTATGGTGTACTTTACAGCACTGTGACTGTTTTGTAACTACCAACTTGTACTTCTTAAACCCTTCTCCTTTTTCACCGGCCCCCAACTTCCCTCCCCTTTAGCAACCATCCATTTGTTCTCCTTATCTATAAGATGGTTTCAGTTTTGTTCATTTGTTTTGTTACTTAAATTCCACATATAATTGAAACCATCTGGCACTTGTCTTTCTCTGACTGACTTATTTTGCTTAGCATAGTAACCCTTAGGTTCATTCATGCTATTATAAATGGTAAGATTTCATTCTTTTTTATGGCTGAGTAATAGTCCATTGTATAGATGTATTACTACTTTTTTATCCACTCATTTATTAATGAGCACTTGGGTTTCTTCCATATCTTGGCTATTGTAAATAATGCTGCAATGAATGTAGGGCTGCACATATTCTTTCAAATTGTTTTTTTGGATTCCTTCAGATATATTCCTAGAAATGAAATCTCTGGGTGTAAGGCAGTACCATTTTTAGTTTTTTGAGGACCCTCCATATAATTTTCCACAGAGGCTGTACCAATCTGCTTTCCCATCAACAGTGCACAAGGGCTCCCTTTTCTCCACAGCCTCACCAGCACTTGACTTGTTGATGATAGCCATTCTGACAGGTGTGGTTTTAAATCTCATTGTGATTTTAATTTGCATTTCTCTGATGATTAGTGACATTGAGAATCTTTTCATATATCTATTGGCCATCTGTATATCTTCTTTGGAGAAGTTTTCTGCCCATTTAAAAATTTTACACTCTATGTTCTTAATTGAAGAGAATATACTAACATCAGTCAGTACCTCTAAATGCAACTAAAATGGCTAAGATATTGTCATATCTGGGAAAACTTTATGAAAACATATTGGTGGTGTTTTTGTAGTTCAGATGGTAAGATTAGCTTTTTTTGGTACCATTCGGTTATTTTTTTCATCGTTGCTTATTAATCACTCTTTTCCGAGTCTACATTCCTCAACTGCTTGGGAAACTGAGTGAATATAACACTTGCTGGAAGAGCATCAGCTCCTGGCACTTGAGAAAATTACCACAAGCTTTGTTTTTTTTTAATCTTAAACTCTTGTTTCGGGGATCTTTGAAAGATCATGGACTTTTAATCTAGTCATTAGATTGAAATTGACTAAGAAAACCAGAGAACCATATGAAGAAACAGAACTCTTGAGTGTTAAACTAATAAAAACCTGTACTTAATAAGACCAGCCTTATGCAGAAGTCTCTTTTAAATGTTTGCTACTCAAACTGTGATTCTTGAACTAGCAATATCTGCATCATCTGGTAGTTTATTAAAGGTACAGGCCCCAAAACAGACCAACGGAATGAGAATGAGTTCGACAAAATCCCATTATTCTTTATTGACATGCATTGCCCTACATGACAGGCTTCCTCAGAGTTTCATAATAGCCTAATCAATGGTATTAATCAATCTAAAAGCAATGTGCTAGTAGGAGAGTGTTGATTGGAACATTGGCTAATGGAAGTGGGACAGAATTTTTAAGTTTATTTGACAATGTGCAGGGGTGAGAGTTGACATGGGGACGGACCCCTGAGAGAGGCTCAATGTGGATTATCAGGGGCTCTTCCAGCTCTCCTGGGTAGGAGGGAGCTGTCCCTGCAGCGTCTCTACTGCTCCTTTCGTGGCCCGTCCACCCCACACCCCTCTTGTCTATACTTTGGTTATCCTCCTAGCTTCCCTTCAGAAAGAGATGGCCTTTGTCATGTGTCAGAGAGAGCTAATTGTTTGGAGACTTCTGTACTTTTCACTAAAATATAACAAATTGCCTTCTTTTAGTGCACGAGATATAAACTGTTGTATCCAGTCTGGGGATTTATTTCCAATTTCAAATGATCACATCAGCATCCTTGCAAATGTATAAATATGGTATGCTTTTGGTTTATAAGTGTCCATGCAAGAGAGATTGATCGATTTTAAAGGGTCACTAATAAAATTTTATATAAAATTCTAGAGGATTAAAACCATCAAAACAAGCAATTCCCCCAGGGAACCTCCTTAGGGCAAATGTAGCTGGCTCTCTTGGAAATTACATTAACTTTGTCATTGATTTTTAAAAAATTGAAATTAAAAACTGACAACAAATGGGAAGGAAAGAATCCTAGATTTTCGTTATTCACAGAATCCTGATTTATTTGGTGTATTGCTGCTCACAGAGCATGTTTCAATTACTGGGTTTTTTTTTCTTCCTCTTCAGTGTCAGTTTTTGGACTGACACTGAAACTATTTTGGGAACATCTAATTTTGTGTTTCTTTGACACTTGAGAACTTAATGTGGCTCAATTTTTTCCTTTTAGAATGAGGTATTTTTTTCTAATATTTTACATGATGTTCTCAGAGAAGATCACGCCCTGGTGTCTAGAGCTGTATCCATGAAGGTGGAAAACTTCACAGAAACAAATGAAATAAATGAGCTCTTTGATTCATTTACTTACAGCAAGGTAAAGTCAGTCGTATATTTCCTTTTGTTCCTCTTTTCCTCTTGCAGAAAGTTGCATAAAATGGATTCTGAGAGCCGTAGACTAAACTTTTGGTACAAATAACCTTCATTTTATTCAGTAGGTAGATTTTAGAAAATGTGTTTAAGTCAATTCTTATCTAATAAATATTTTAATCTAGTAAATATTAATCAACTTGATATTAGGTGTTCAGTACCATTTACTGTTATAAATAGACTTAAACATTTGCTATTTTTATGGTAAATGCTTCTGCTTGGTGCAAATTTATTCTTGCCATGGAAATATTTCAATTGAAAACATTTTGTGTACACTGAACTCTTTATATGTAGGACATTAACTCAACTTTTACCTATTAATTAATAACAGTCTACTATTTTATTAAAATATTTTGGAATAACTGAAACATTCAACTAAAGTACACGATGCAATCAGGACCACAGCCCAGAATAATACTAATCAAAATGGAATGTGTCAGTATTTAGATACTGAATTTTGTTCAAATCCTAGACAGTTTCTTTTGTCTTAGGGAGCATCGATGGCCCGGATGCTTTCTAGTTTCCTGAATGAGAGTGTATTTATCACTGCACTTAAGGTGAGTTTACAGAATTGTTACCTGGAAGGCAGTACACATAAATTGCTTTGGGATGTGATTTATTTTAACAATAACTTTTCTATTTTTACAGTCATATTTGGATACATTTTCTTACTCAAATGCTGAGCAAGACGATCTGTGGAGGCATTTTCAAATGGTATTGTCTTCTGGAAGTGCTCCTGCTGAGTCACACAATAGAGTTCAACAAGGCAGGGTGGCTGTGTGTGTATGGCAATGCCACAGGAAAACAAATTTGCCTTGTTTGTGAAACTCCTTTGGGCCAGGGCTGTTTCTTTAGTCTTCACCACTATGTTCCCAGTGCCTAGAACAGAGCCTGCACGTATTAGGTCTAATAACATGTGTTCAGTGAATGAATGAATGAATGAATGAACAAATGAACAAATGAACTAAGGAACCATTCAGAGATAGAATTGAAAAGAGATCTTATTTTGGCTCAGAATATCACCCACTGGGGATTACTGTATAAAATAGCTATATAGTTACTTTTAGGAGATTGCTACCTCGAAAGATTTCGATGACAAATATCTGCTTTTCTGATGATTTTTAAAAATAGGCCATAGATGACCAGAGTAAAATTGTTTTGCCAGCAACAGTAAAAAGCATAATGGACAGTTGGACACACCAGAGTGGTTTTCCAGTTATCACCTTAAATGTATCTACTGGGATCATGAAACAGGAGCCATTTTTTCTTGGAAAAGTTAAAAATCAGACTCTTCTAACCCACAAGTAGGTAGATTTTCTCCTCTGTCTTTACCTTCCTTGGGCTTGAATTCTGATCAAATAGAAGCCGGCCTGTGGGTGAGGAAGCATAAGCCCTGCTGGGTACACACCCTTTCACAGAGTGACTGTGGGATGGTGACGTAGGACTCCATGCAGGATGTTGTTACTGGGGTGCTGGGATGACGTAGAGCCCCTGATGTCCTGAGCCAGGCCAGGGCCTGCATGTGAGGATCCAAGGCAGTGTCCCTCTCCCACACCAGTGACCCAAAGCTTTGGGTGTTATGTATTTCTTTTTATCCTTCAGACAGAAATAATGAATTACTTAGGATTCCAGGTGACAGGCAATATGGTAGACCTATGCATGATCTCATGCTAGTTAAGAGAAAAGGAGATCCCATTGCAAGGCTGTCTTCTCTTCCCTGGAAATGGTACTTAATGGTAACTAATTCTTGAGGAATAATTCTGAGCACATCCACACATGCATGTATGTGTGTATTTGTAGCCATACCTATAATATTAGAATTATTAGAATTATGGTCTTTAGATGCTGGATTCAAATATTGACTTCACCAAAATTCAAACTTTAGATAAGTCGTATTTAAAATCTGTGTTTCTGTTGCCTTAACAATAAAGTAAATGCAATAACATGTATCCCAGGAGACTGTTGTAAAAATGAAATGAAACAATGACTACAAAGTGGCTTAGCACTCATCACTTTCTCCTTTCCTTCTCTGTCTACGTTTGTTGGAAAATGTTCAACTGTTTTTCATAAAGTTTTGATCCTCACCACTCATTGCTATATTACCACAAATGAGTAATTAATTTTCAAATATCACCACCTATTCTTTTTTCGGCACCCCAGGGGAGAGGAACGAGAGACCTCAAGGTCTCTTCTCACTGTGCCATTCTGTGTCTTTGAGAAGAGTCCGCCTCAGCTGTCATGTAAAACACAGGCTCTCCGTTTATTGTCTTTGAGAACTCAGACTTGTGAGCCTTTGAGCAAGATTGGAAATTTTGCCCAAATGCCAAGTATCATGTTCCTTCAGATGACTAATGTCCTCTCTGTGGTGAACTACTTCATCCAGGTCATGATCACCAATTTCATGTCAGCATTCAGTAAATATGAATTATCTGGCTGATTCATGCTGAACATTTTTCAGACGGGGAGAAGGCTTGATGCCGAAAAACATTTTGAAATGCTTGCCAACCTTTTTTTTTCTTAAATGTTTTAAAGATTTTATTTATTTATTTTTAGAGAGAAGGGAAAGGAGGGAGAAAGAGGGAGAGAAACATCAACTGATTGCCTCTCCCTCACCCCGCACTGGGCACCTGGCCCGCAACCCAGGCGCGTGCCCTGACGGGGAATCTAACTGGAGACCTTTTGGTTCCTAGGCCAGTGCTCTATTCCCTGAGCCACACCAACCAGGACACCAGGCTTTTTCTTCTTAAATTGCTCTTTACCTCTCTTGGCAAGGATGGATTTGAGTCTGTCTGCAGCATTTGAACAACCTCTGAAAAGGCCCAGTGGCTGTAATTTATTATAAACAGGCCTTTAAAGTTTCTGATACAAGACAGCCTTAGTAGCTACCTTAAATTACAAGAAGTAAATCTGTAAAATACCACAAGAGAGTAAACAAACAGCTAAAGCAAAACTGGCTTTTAAAAACAACAGTGAATAATCATAAGAGTAGCGTCCTACATATCCAGAGGGAATGACCAAAGATTTTGAGTTCTGTCTGTTATTTTATCATCTCATTTAATATTGGCTCAAGGCTTACATTCTTATGTGTGAAAATTAACTACATTTAAATTTTTTTCCCCAATTAGTAACACATGGATTGTTCCTATTCTTTGGATGAAAAATGGAACTACACAGTCTTTAGTCTGGCTAGACAAAAGCAGCAGTAAGTAACAAATTTTTTAAATACCTTCATAAATATATATTATGAAAGTTGAGATATTTAACTTTTGAAAAACTATCCTGTTTAAAACTAAAGTATTATATTATTCTTGTTGAACACAGAGATCTAAAGAAAAGTTTCAAATCAAAAGCTATTAATGTGAAAAAATATAATTATATGGTAAGATCAATATATATTTTAGAATTCCTTTAATTCTTGTTTCAGTGGGTTTAATGTTTAGAATTAAGAGGATATCACATAGACATATATTGAAGTATTTTTTAAAGGCACCATTTCAAATGTTTCCCATATTCCTTTGTAGGGTTATTCCCTGAAATGCAAGTTTCAGATTCTGACCATGACTGGGTGATTTTAAATGTGAATATGACTGGATATTATAGAGTTAACTATGATAAATTAGGTTGGAAGAAATTAAATCAACAGCTTGAAAAAGATCCTAAGGTAAGATTATTTTTGTGCCTTTTATTAATAAATATCATTAATATTGCACTCTCTAGCCTTTCAGAGTTGAGCTTTTATAAACCTTCTGGTGGGGAAGAGACGCTCCCCTCATTTCTTAGTCTTAGAAAAGGGAGATTTTGGTTGAATGTATTGTGTTTTTGAACATTAATCTCACTCTTCCACAACAATTTTACCTTTCTAGGTAAAATTAAGAGTACATTTTCCCATTAACCTTTAGTTTTATGATGTTAGGCAAGTTATTTAATTGTTCTACTTTCGTTTCTTCACTTTAAAATGAAAATAATATATCTTTCTTATTTATCATGAGGATTAGCAACAATGTAGGTAAACATATACTTAAAATTTCTAAGCCCAAAATAGGTGTGCACTGTATGCTAGAAAATGTGAACTTTATAAAAATTACATCCTTACTCTCTCAGGGGAGATTTTAATCCACAAAATATCAATAATAATCCAATATCACTTTAAGTTGTGAAACAACTAAATCATTAAATAATATGTAAATATTAAAATGTTGGCCAGCTCCAATCAGTAAGATTTTAATTGGTTAAATTAGACCAAATCTCCATTGGTGGAGACGGATGCTGGCTTAGAAGTCTACAGAGTTGGCCCAGCCGTAAAACCCTGGGCAGTTCACTGAGACCCCGTTTGTAGAAGTACAGTGTTGAACTAAAAGAAGCCTTAGGTGTCTCTCTCTTTGAAAGTTCTCTGAGATACACATGCAGCATTTTCTCTACCAGAAGAGGCAATAAAGAACATTGATCTAGAGCTTGGATTTTGGGTCAGGTAGATTTGTGTTTATATTTTTGTTCATTATTTACCAGGTGTGTGACCTTAGGCCTCTTTTTGGCCAGGCATGCTTCAGTTTCTTCAACTGTATAATAATGAGTATAACAGACCAACCTTAAAGGGTTGTTGCAAAGACTAAATAAAGTAATGCATGTTTTATGTTTAACAAAGGACTGACAATTCAGGCATTCAGAACATGTTCAGTAATTTTAAAAAATTATTATTGTACTTTTGAATAAAGCTACAAAAACCACTTATGAAAATATTTTGTTCCAACATCCTTTTCAGAGCAGATAAATTCTTGTTGATTTCTAAGGGCACTCTTGGCTATGGAAGCACTAGGTCATGTCATTGTGGCAATGACTTCTTGAAACCGCTATAGATTTACTTACTTAAACACTGAGGTCAGTTATTCCTACAACATAATTGGTGAGAAAATAAAAAATATTTCAGTTATTAATATTAATCTATAAAATGAGTGATTACTTGCCAGGAAAGAAATGAGACTACTACCAAAAAAAGAATTAAGCTTGGCTTGCCCAGATGTTGAAAAGGATGTAGTGAAGATACATTTTCTAGGACCAAATATACGAAACTGCTGGGAGGTGTTGACGGAATACTGTGGGGGGTTCTGTGCATCCTTAGGACACTAACGCTGAGACAGAGTCCTGTGGCCTGGCGGTGCCACGGAGCTCAAACAGAAGCCTCAGGACTTAGGTCGGCAATTGGCCCCTGCCTTTCCGTGACTCAGAGGGCTCTGTTGGTGGTGTTGTGTCAAAGCAGTAAAATCTTGAGAAGAGATATATCATTTAAAGAAAACTTCAGTATTACCAAAACTGTGCTAAATAATATTTATTGAAGACTTCCTACGCCCAAAAGTTCCCCTGACAATAATTTGGGCATCGTAATACAATTAAATGTGTAATTTCTGTTTTGGAGGGGCCTTTTACACTTGGCTTCCTGTTTTCTTTTTTTAACATGCTGTTTTCAGGGAGTATTTTGGCAAAACTCTCTGCTGTATTTAAGCCTTATAATTCTTGTCTAGTGGGATCATTTATCAAAAACAGATGTATAATAAATAAATTATGGGGAATACCCTTAGTAATGATCATTTCTCTGCACGAGACAATTCACATGAAAGTGCTTTGTAAGTGGCAATGATCCTTAAATGTTGTTATTCTTTTGAAAATTATTTTTTTCCTAAAAAATGTTCTCATATTTTTCTGCACATATTGGGATCTAATTTGTAGGCTATTCCTGTTATTCACAGACTACAGTTGATTGATGATGCCTTTTCCTTGTCTAAGTGAGTATATATTCTTCTCTCATGGTTTTAGAGTGTGCCTTGCGAACTTTATCATTATGAACTTCATCGCTATGAAGTTGGTTCTTTAGTAACCGGGCTCTAACTTATCAAGATTAGGATCAAATTCTGTGGTTATAGTGGAATTTTATTACATGAAACTTTCCAGAATATGCAACAACTTAAGGGAATTATGCTCAATGAAATAAGCCAGTCAGAAAAAGGCAAATACTGTGTGATTCTGCTTATATGAGGTCATTAGAGTCATCAAATTATAAACATAGAAAGTAGAATGGAGGCTCTCAGGGGCTGGGGGAAAGGGGGTGGGGAGATGCTATTTAATGTGTACAGAGTTTCAGTTTTACAAACGAGAAGAGTTAAGGAGGTGGATGGTGCTGATGGCTGCCCCACATTATGAATGTATGTAATACCAATGAACTGTACACTTAACAATGATTGCAATGGTAAATTGGTTACATGTATTTTTCCACAATAAAAAAGAAAAAAAAACACAATAAAAAAGTCCTATCAGGAAAGAGCAATAGAAAGCAATGCTTTTTCCAACAATTTGAGAGGAAGAATATGTTCTTCCTCAAGTCCAAACATGGCAGTCAATTAGATCAAAGTCCTATATATTTTCAATTAAATTGGACTTGGTAAAATAAGATTGAAAATGATCATGGAAAAATTTTAAAAGGATCTTAAAAGATCAGCAATTCAATGTTTTAAGACAATTCAATGTTTTAAAAGACAATTCAATGTTTTAAAAGGAACCCTTTTTTAAAGGAAAAGTTTGAAAAGGAGGCAGTAGAGAAGATATAAATAGAAAAAAGATAACAGTGTTTAAATATTTATAGGATTATTTAAAAAAGTATAGGAATCATTATTTTAATGTATTAACCAGGAATAAAAACTTAGGTAAACTACAAGTGATTCAAGCTTGCTTCTGTAAACTCTACTAAATGTTAAAATGGGTTATTTAGGAAGATTGTAGATATGTTCATATTTTTCTGTATATTGAGGGTTAAGGGAATAAAGTAGCTGACATTTTAAAAAAGAGTTGTTAGAAATAAATAGACTGTGAGCTGAGATTCTGAAGTGATTTATGTTACCCAAGGGTGATGGCTGTAGGTATAATTTTAATGAGATATAGCCTGTATTTTAATATACTATAAAATTATTGACTTTATTTATGTCATATTTATTCAACATAAGCTGTTGGTAAGTACTTAGCCAGGTAAATTGATATATGTTCAGAATTTAAATTTTCAGGCAATAAAATTAAGGAAAATATACATGGTAAATTATCTAATGTGCTCTTTCTGTGGCCTGTCATATTTCTTGAACGAAAGTCTGCTTATTTCATCTTTCATTTCTTTACTACTTTTGCCCTCTGTGAGCTGCAGCACACTTCCTTACTCACCACTTTTGTTGAAACTCCTCTTTAAGATTACCCTGACTTTGATACTGTTGACCACATCCTCCTGGAAACTTCTTTTTTGGCCTCCTGAGACTCCAGTATGCAAAATCAATTCTCCTCTTGTATCTGACTTCTCTTCTTCCTGTCTCAGTGAGCATCCTCAAGACCAGCGATGGTTCTGTTATTTTCTTCAATCTTTCTTTGGATAACCCAAATATTTTTTATTTCAGCAATTATTTTATTATGTACATGTACAGTGCCTAGAAGATATAAGGTACTCAATAATTGTAGAAGATATGATGACTTCTAAATCTACATATCTATTTCTCACTTCATGTCTTCTGTTTACCCTGTGGTGTTTAATTTCAGCACCCAAGACACTGAATTCTTTTCTGCCTCTAAATTGCTCCTGCTATCATTTTTCTCTGTCAGAGGTACCACTCTTCTTCTCATCACGCAAACTCGAAACATCAGAGATATCCCGAACTCATCTACATTTCCCAAATAGTCACCATGTCTTCTTACCAATTTGTTCTTGGGCAAGTCTTGGATTCTCACCTTACTTACTACCTTCACTGCATCCATACTAAGCCAAGCTTTCATGGTCTTTTGCTTGGCCTATTGCATTAGCTTCTAGCCTTTAGTTCCTTTGAATTCCTTTCCATCTTCTTCAACACAAGTGCAATAACATTTTTTAGGCATCGATTTCATGATGTTACCCAGTTGTCTAAACACCTTCCCACCACATGTAAACTCTTCATCCAGACATTCATGGCTCTCCACAGTTTTAATCCACCTATTTCCTATTAGGTTCCACCTCTTAGCTATACACAAAATAAGTGCTCTTTTTCAGTTAGCTTGGTCTGCCCATCATACTAATTCCCACTTTACGTTCTTTGTCCTCAGTTGTCTTCCCCTTTTTCGCTACCCACTTCAGTCCTTCATTGTTCTTCTCAAATTCTTCCTCCAGGAGTCCTTTGCTGATTTTTTCATCACATGCATATGTATTTTCCTTCTTTGCAACTTTATTGTATTCATTGTTTTTTTAGGACATCTTGTTAACAGCTGCTTACGTGTAAATCTCAGTTCCTCAGTGACGAAATAAGCTCCTCAGTGGTAGGCAAGCATAATGTTCTATTTCCTAGTTTATGCTGACAGAACATTAGCTAGAGAATGACTTTTAATTAATACTTGCTGAATGGAAATTATATTGACAAGAATGCATACTAAATGTAGAGATACTGCTGTGCCAAACTGAAACGGAGGATCTGTCAACATTGCTTGGTTCCCATCTTATCAGCGAGAGGCTTCCAGCTTCCTGATTTCACATATCTTGTCAAAGTCTTGAAGCTTGGAACAAACATGGAAAGTGTGCAAATCACTTAGCAAGAGAAGGTTTTTTAGTTTTTGTTTTTAAACCAAACAGAAACAATTATATTGAGATTGAAACAGCACTTGATTTAACCAAGTACCTTGCTGAAGAAGATGAAATCATAGTATGGCATGCAGTCCTGGTGAACCTGCTACCCAGGAACTTTGTTTCTGATGTGAACAGCTATGATATATACCCATTACTGAAGGTAATTTCATTCTTCGTTATGTGGTTTTTAAAAATTCATCCTTCCTCTTTCTGTACTCTAAAGAGCATCTGTGAAATAGGCCTTTTCAGAAGTAATAGTCTATATATTAGCTCTATACATATATTCATTTTATAGGAATGACTGGTTATTCTCTTAAAAATACCTTAGTCATAAACCTGGTCTAAGATATGAGTATGATAGAAGTTTGGAGTCCTGGCTGGTGTGGCTCAAGTGGATTGAGTGCCAGCCTGCAAGCCAAAAGGTTGCCAGTTCAATTCCCAGTCAAGGCACATGCCTGGGTTGCAGGCCATGTCCCCAAGCTGGACGTATGTGGTGAGGCAACCGATCGATATTTCTCTTTCTCTCTCTTCCCCCTCTTTCTAAAAAAAATAAAATAAAATCTTTAAAAAAAGAAGTTTGGAAAGGTACTTAATTCTTATCAGTGTGTCCTAACCTTAACCTTAAGAAACCAGAAGTGGACAGAAATAGTATGACTTTTTTCTTACAGAAAAGAATAGTATGTATTAACAACTATTTTCCCTGAAAGATTGTTAATCAATAGAATGACTTTTAACAATTCTGTATCCATAATTGAAACACTCTGATTTACAGGGCCAGCACTTAAAACCAGAGAGGTGTGTTCCAGAAAAAGGAAAAGTTTCAAAGCTGCTGTTGATGTTGCAAAGAGAGAGAGGGAAATTAGAATTAATGAATGAATAAATAACACGCCATCATAATGAATAATATAAAAGGAGAAAAGTTCCATTATTAGGTTTTAAACAGTGATCATAAAAAAGACAGCGCAGGTAAAATCAAAGCAAAAGTTAGGCAGCACCCCTCCGGAGAGTTAAGGGCCACAAACAAACCAGAAAGTAAGTCAGGTGGTGAAGATTCCAAGTGAGTTGCTGGGCAGTTCGAGGGTGAGATCACAGACACCTCAGGGTTCCAGACTTTCCTTTCTCTTCTGTCCAAAGTGCTGCTGGAAACTTGCTTGAATGAGGGGACAGTGACCAATAGAAGGCACTTCAATATGTGTGGGGTTGAGGTGGCTCTTTGATAATATCTGATGATGGGTTTTTGGTAAATAAGTAAGAACTCATTATCTGTTTTTAAATTTTATTGACTATGCTATTACAGTCGCCCAGATTTTTCCCCCTTTGCCCTCCTCCACCCAGCACCTCCCAGTCCCTCAGACAGTCCCCACACCATTGTGTTCATGTCCATGGGCCATGCGTGTAAATTCTTTGGCTATTCCCTTTCCTATGCTGTACTTTACATCCCCCTGGTTATTCTGTAACTACCTATTAAAGAATTTCAATGAATAACACCTAGTTATTCTCAAGGATGTATTGTAAATATGTGTTTATAATTTTATTATTTACCAGCTGATAGTTCAATTGAAGAAATTTTATTTCTTCAATTTATGGCTTAAATTTATCTAAGGCATAAATTAATTTTCCTTATTTTCTTGGCAGTCTATATATTAAGCATGGAAGTTTTAAAGTAGGAAGTTAGTTTTAAATTTTTACATTTTTTCTCATTTTTGAAGACAACCAGAAGTGGATAGGGTGTTATTAAACGATAATGATAGCTAATATTTATTTTCTTGATGTGCCAGGTAGTGTGTTTACGTATATTGTTTAGTCTTCCCAAAACTGTAATATTGGTATTATTGTAAACCCCATTTTTTTTATGAGCAGACTGAACCTAGGAAGGTTAAAAAATAAACCAGCTACACATTACTAACACATTAAGATAATTTCTGAAGAAATATCTGTCTCTATTAATGTCTTTTCAGATAAAGAGAAATATAGTGCAAATTCAGTGTTTTGAGCCAAAACTGACAGTATATTTTCTTTCCTGTTTATAGAAGTATCTATTAAAGAGATTTATCTCAATGTGGAATATTTATTCAACTATAATTCGTGAAAATGTGGCAGCATTGCAAGATGACTATTTAGCTCTGTAAGTATTTTCTGAACAGTGATAATTGTATACAATGATTCATATTAATAAATAGGCTTTGAGATTTACATAAGATCTTAATAACTATGATTCAATGAGAGATTTTGTATGTGATACTTTCAGAAGAGTAGGTTGAAATTGATGAGCTACATAGATTCTAATAGGAAATAATAGTTTGGGATCTCTATTTACTGGAAAAGCACATTTGTGTACACACAGGAATTTATAGCTCTATATTTTCAAATCTTAGGGTGCTGGTTGAAACTATAAGTGTGTCATACTATTGGTGAAGGGTTGTGCTAAGCAAAGTGAGCCTGTACCAATTAATTGAAGGGCATGCATGGGAAGGCCACGGGGGAAAAGGGTCCGCTCTATATATTATTGGTGACAGAAATTCTACCATTGTACAAATTTGGTGAGAGAGGTTGAAAATGAAATATATCGGTCATTGTGTGTGATCCCAAGTGTTACACATGATTTTCACATCATGGGTTTGGTGAGGAGAGTAAGCATGTGGTTGTGATAGTCTGGGAAACAGGCGGAAGTCAAAATACAGCTGTGGTGTTGCCAGTCTCCCTGGGATCCAAGGTTCGTGTGTGTGTGCTACACTTCAAGATTTAGGGAAAGAGTTTATAATCGACAATAGTATAGAGATTCTATTTACAGTGCTAGTCAAATCAAGCTGAAATCAATTAGACCAAACAAGAGATACAGAGTGCACAGAGTGTGATTATCTCTCTTGACTATCCTTCTGAGAGAGGAGAAAATTCCAGTGCTAGGGCATGTGACTAGAAGGACAGGGATGAATGGACAAGTGGGTGGAAGATGGGGAAGACTAACTGGGGTAGTGAGTGTGCGGGCATGCGTGAGGAAACGGGAAGGCGAAAGAGTGCTCAGTCAGGCAGCACACCTGTTAACTAGCCATATTCTTGGACTAGTTCGTTGGACTGAAGTAACCTTATTTTCTCGTAGCATCCCCAAACCAGTTCTCTTCGGAGCAGTCTTGCTGCTGCCAGTTTGGGATGGGTGGGAAGAGGGAGTGTGTGCATAAACAAATGCTCAGGGCTCTTTCTCAGAGGGCCTCCACCCTTGGACATTCATTCCACTTCTGCGTGTGGGAAGGTCGAGTCACGCTAGGTTGAAATGAGAGGGTGGAGCAATAACGTTTCAGCTCCTGCGTTTTCTGGAAATGTACAGACAGTTTGAATTTCTTTGCCTCTGACTCCAAACTCGGGGAGTGTATGAAGACACAACTCAGGCACCACTTAATCTGGATTTGTTGTTGTTCTCCACTCTAGTCTTTTGAAATGACTTCATTTTGAATCATAATGTGTACCCATTCTTGATGGGGACTCTGGCCCATGGGGTCTGTGTATTGTGGCTTCAATGAGCAAATTCACATGGACTACAGAGGTCCTGTGGAGAAAAAGGGACGGCATGGCCACTCTCTAAGTGAGAGAGAGAGGGCCCCGACCTCTGCCTGGATAGGCTTCTATTGCTTTTCTGGGTACATTACATCGAGGGTGGTCCTCATTTACTATGCACAGGTTTGCTGTAGGTGATTACCTTCTATAGATAACAAAGGAAAGAATGCTGCTAATTACTTCAAAGAGAAAGGATATTT
Organism: Carollia perspicillata; assembly: GCA_004027735.1. Lineage (NCBI taxonomy): Eukaryota > Metazoa > Chordata > Mammalia > Chiroptera > Phyllostomidae > Carollia > Carollia perspicillata. The sequence continues at coordinate 21,894 of PVKM010016943.1, forward strand.
GCAAATCAAGGGGAAAAGTGGTTGAACTGGTTACACTCCATACTTGGGAGGTTTAGCACAGGTTTTAGGAAGCTACTTTAAAGATATGCAGTAAACATTTGCTGCCCCAATTCAGGGTGAAAAAGCCTTAGCACAAAGCAAGCCTCATAGCAGCCTAGGTACAACGCAGGCCTGAGTCCCCCTGGAACCGATCCGTGGGCTCAGCTCCTAGGTGCCCACTTGCTCCCCGTCAGTTTTCTGAATCAGGGGCTGGACTACATTTGCCATACCACACAGATAGGGTCCCTATACCTCCTCAGCCAGACAAGCAAAACAAAAACCACTGTTCTTTTTCTGGCCATAAATATAATAGCCAGGAAGAGTTGAAGAAGAAACAGAAGCTTAGCGAGGAAAAGCACATTGTTAAAGGAGAGAAATAGACCCTTCCCTTTCCTTTCCATGTATGAAGAACTTTGTTTTTAAGAGTATTAGATCGAATACTCTAAAGTCATTTTTTTTATCCACAAGGCAATAATTGTAAAAGGGAGGAAAAATAAATTGATAACAGATGTGGAGCGTGTGTACGCTGCCTGTGATTGAGGGAGATGAAGGATGGCAGTAATTTATTTCTAACTTTAAAAAAATACCGACTTAGGAGCTTATTTGGTGCCTGAGAGCCTCTCAGCAAACATTTCTCTGAATCTTAAACACATTTGTTGTCCACATATCCTTTTTTTAAAGCAAACCTGATGTTATTGGAAGGATATTTTCAAATACAGATAGTTTTATGAAACATATTCTTGTGTTGCGGAAAAATGAACTCTTACACGTTTTGGGGTGACGGAGTGAGCCTTTATTCACGCACACGGACCCAGAGGAGACAGTCTCCAAATTCTGGGCGCTGAGGAGGGGTCAGGTGGGTGGTTACATACCTTTGTAACAAAGTGGGGAGAGGAGGGGTCATGTGGCACAAGCAGGGGGCACAGGAATGTGAAAGCCAAGGACACAGAAGTGGAAGGTGGGAATGGTCTGGGGCCCAGGACAAAGAAATAGCAGGGAATCATCCAGGGCCCAGGACAGAGGGTCACCTTGTCAGCAGGAGGTTAACTGGGGTCCGGGAGTCAGCAGAGAGCTGTCTGGGGCCCGGAACAGAGAGCTAGCCTTATTTCCTATAACACTTGGAGGCAGAAAAGTAATGTAATAATACAAAATAAAATGTTTTTCTTTGACTTTTCTTTCAAGAATATCACTGGAAAACTTTTTTGGAGCTGTATGTTTCTTGGGCCTTGAAGACTGTCTTCAGCTGTCAAGAGAACTCTTCAAAAACTGGATGAACCACCCAGAGAATGAGTAAGAGTCATATTGTAATTGCCCTTGTTTTTGTCCTGTTTCAACACCATCAGTTTCTCTACCTTTTTGACACTTGCACTCTGGGAGTGATTATTTTTGTTTTCACTAGGTGAATCCCTCTCTTCTACTATTTTTTCAAGTATCCTTTTTAAAAAAAATTGTCTAACGTAGGTCTATGCATAACAATAGATTCAAATTTATACAGTGATTATCACCCAGTGCCTGTCATTGCCAGTACCTTTTTCTCTGTGAGTTTGCTGTCTCACCGAGACTAAGACTCTATTATTTTGGTTTTATTATATTACTTCTACTATATCACCTCAGATAGACTCTTAGGAAATGTGACAATAACGTATAAGACCAAATATTATCAGCATATATTACTGTTTATACTATTCTAATTTACTTCTCCCTTAAAACCATTGGTTTCTAAACTAATTTGGTGATCTCGTTTCATGAGAGTAAGACTAATGACAGTTTCCACAGTTGCCTTTCTAGATCCCTCCTTTTGATCTTTGTATCTGAGATCTCAACTTTTTTTCTAGATATATAGTTCTAGACAAATATATAACTTAATGACTACGATAAATACCATTGCATATTATACTTTACAGAATACCTTATCCAATTAAAACTGTGATTTTATGTTATGGCATTGCCTTGGGAAGTGATAAAGAATGGGACTTTTTGTTAAGTATCTACACCAATAACACAAAAGAAGAAGAGAGAACTCAACTTATTTATGCAATGAGCTGCAGTAAAGACCCATGGATACTTAACAGGTGATTATGATCAACTTACCTTGAAATTTCCTGATGGGCCCTGGCAGGGTGGTTCAGTTGACTGGAGAGCCATCCTGGACACCAAAAGGTTGCTGGTTTGATTCCTGGTCAGGACACATACCTAGGTTGTGGGTTTGGTGCCTGGTGTGTGTGGGAGGCAACCGATTGGTGTTTCTCCCTCACATCGGTGTTTCTATCTTTCTAAAATCAATAAAAACATATCCATGGATGAAGATTAAGGATATGTTTTTATTAAGGATTATTAAAGATTAAAGAATTCCCTGGTAGAAGAATGCAATTAATTAACCAAAGGGAGAACTGTGCATTATTAACTTAGAATTACACAGGGTTTTGATTCCATTTATTTAAATTAATTTTTTATATTGGATGATTTTTATGTATTTATTTTTTGCAAACACATTTTTTTAGATTTATGGAATATGCTATCTCCACATCTCCATTCAATTTTAATGACACAAATATAATTGAAGTTGTGGCATCATCTGAAGTTGGCCGGTATGTCGCAAAAGACTTTTTAGTCAACAATTGGCAAGCTGTGAGTGAAAGGTAAGAAGGACATGTGAGACAACCCTTTGTTTAGGTCTTGGGTTTGGTGCTAGAAGCACAGCTTTAGTCTGGCTAGGTCACAAAAGTCCTTTGCACTGGCTAGAAAAGTGGTGATGTGTTCCTGCATTCAGTCTCACCACAAACTGTCAGTGTGACGGAAGAGGTCACGTACCCTCCGTTTTGGCTCTCTGTATGAAAGTGGATTTGCATGGGATAGTTTTATACCACAGTTTCCCCATTGTGTCCGCTGAGAAGTTTGAAACACAGATCAGAGCGAGTCACATTTTTCTGGTATGCACCCATGTCATCTGTTCATCTATTTTGTGAAGTACCTCACCGTATCGTTAAGAAACAACAATGCCCATTATGACTTCAGCCTGGGTGTTGCTCACATGTTTAATTTGTCACATTCCCTTTATATGTCTGGATTCCATAGTCTTGAACTTTTTTCTATTTCTCATTATTTAAGATTAGTTTACTTGCTTTCTAACCTATCTATTGGGTAAAATATATATTGACGTACAAATATTAGGCTTCGTGCCCTTGATGGCTGGTCTTTCTAGGACATTATTTAATCATACATGCCTCATAACCACCCACTGTAGAGTTAGCAGATTCAGTGTAGCCAACAGTTCATGTCCACACACCTGTACAGTTGGAAGGCACTTTTTATAAGTAAGTTCTTTTGAAACAAAGTATGTTTAGAATAAAAATGTTTAAGAATGTGAATATAGTTCTCTAAAAGTGCAAAATAATGAAATAGGATAGGTTTTGGGGGGACATTTATTGATCATCTTTATGACACCAAATAATGTGGTTTTAAATCAGAAATTTAAAATGTATAGATAAAAGCTTATTTGTATAGTACCATTTACTGGTCCACCAGTAGAATATACATAGGCTACTCACATATAGAGAAAATTGCCTTTATCTCCTGTTTTAAGTTATTCAGCATTCTAGGTTCATTGCTTGAGAGGGCCTTATGAATTCCTTAAGTTTCCTAGGATCCCTAAGACCTTGGGGTAAATGGTGTCTCCATTTTTTCTAAAAATCATTAAAGATAATCCCCTCCTTCCTAGGTCCTACTTCTCACTGGGAATTTAGGACTTGGGACATAAATCAGAATTTTTTCTGTAGGTCCCCTTGCTCCACGAGGTTTCAGAGATGCCAGTTCCACAAGCGTGTCTGTTGGTGTCTGTCGTCTGGCCCTGCAGCTGCTAACAAAGCTCCAGCCCCAGGTTCCCTGTGGGTCTGAAATGCCTGGTGTTGCCAGGTCTGTGAAGCCATCTGCCCTCTTGCTGCCCAAGGTCATTCATTACCGCTACAGGTCTTGACTGTTCTCTTTCAGAACATTCTGCTGAACAACCTAGTAGTGATTTTGTAATTAAAGTGTTGAGAGAACAGTCTCTTTAAGAAATATGGCATGATGTGCCCGAAGGCCCTGTAATCAGCACAGGCTGTCACATTCTCCATGCCTCTGGAAGTACGGCTGGACCCCATGGCAGACACAGGTTCGCAGTTACTTCCAGGCTTAGTATTTACTAGTTCCTGGCACTTGGTGTGTACTCACTCATAAGTGTTAAGGATTGTTATGTGTTGTTGTAGTGGCGCAAGGTGATATGCTACCTGTCAGCCATAGGCCATATTCACACCAAGCACAAACCAGACACTTTCTAATGCGGCAGAGCTTCAGAATCACCTGGAATGGTTAAGTAACCTAAGGCTACCAACCCCACCTAACCGTTTAAAATCAGAATCTGCCCAAATACTGTGGGAAATCTGTACCTTTCCCTCA
>PVKM010016944.1:0-26368 GCA_004027735.1 Carollia perspicillata
AAAAAAGAGCTCCTACCCTATGCAACAGCATGGAAGGAACTGGAAAGCATTATGCTAAGTGAAATAAGCCAGGCAGTAAAGGACAAATTCCATATGATCTCACCTTTAACAGGAACCTAAGCAACTAAACAAACAAGCAAGCAAAATATAGTCAAAGACATTGAAATAGAAAAGGGGATGACAGTCTCCAGAGGGGGGAAGGGAGGGAATTTCAGGGAAAAAGGGAGGGGATTATAGGAACAAGTATAAAGGACACATGGACAAAAACTAAGGGGGGTGGAAATGGGAGGGAGGTGGGGAGCACTGGGGGAAGGTCTGGGATGGGAGTAAAAGACAGAAAACTGTACTGAAAAACAAAAAAAAACAATAAAAAAATAAAATAAAAAATAAATCTTAGGAAGGAAAAATAATAATAATTATAGATCTTAGTGGGCACATGTACCCAAACAGATAAGTTTATATGGTATTTTCCTCAAAGGTACTATTCCTTTATTTCTTTTTCGTCATTGAAAATGTTATATGAGTCTCACTGCAATTAACCTCTTTTATTGCTCATAATCTGCTTTAGTAATGAATTATAATCAATAAAATAGAGAGGATGGAAGCTTCCATTAGATTGAGGATTATTTAAAATGTAAAAAGTATGACTCAGTGGATTGAGCACTGGCCTGCAAACCAAAGGGTCGCCAGTTTGATTCCCAGTCAGGCCACATGCCTTGGTTGCAGGCCAGGTCCCCAACAAGGGACACATGAGAGGCAACTGCACATTGATGTTTCTCTTCCTCTCTTTCTCCCTCTCTCCTCCTCCTCTAAAATAAATAAATAAAATCTTTAAAAAAAAAACCCTGGCTCTTAAAAAAATAAAATAAAATGTAAAAAGTGAGGAAAAACAGTAATATTTTCTTAGGATGGGGATGAAAGTGGCCAAGAGAGACATAGTTTACACAGTATATCCACATTTTCTCTTTTGATTAATGTTCATATGCTATATTCTTAAAAATGGATTTTCAAAATTAAATTATTTAAAAGGTAAACATTTTAGATTTCACAAAAATCATTTTGTTAGTTGGCACAAATAAAATCAAATTTGAAAAATTTGGGCCTAGCAAATTCAGAATGTAAAACAGTCAATGACGACATGGTTGGCTGAATTTTTGCTTCTTATTTATTATACAAATCTGTTTGCTAAGGAAATCGATGTTGCAAAACTGACCCGAAGTGTATTTTGAACAGTATAAAAAGATGGATTATTTTAAAATATTTTAGAAACCATGGTGGCAATTCTGAATAAAACAAAAGCATGCCAGCACATTCTATTTTCAAATGACCTCATATTATAAAAACTAGCTAAACAAAAGTTCTGCTGCACAACATAGAATGAATTTTTGAGTTAGGAAGTAATTTTAGTTGCTTTGTTCAGAGTGCTTTCTGCTTTAGACTTTCCAGATATTCATACTGGAATTTACCTGTAGCCAAGTCAATAAGACCACCACTTGGTGGGTGGTATGTAATGGTCAGATAGAATTGGCTTCCTTTTACTTTTCTGGTAAAATATGTGAAATAATCTACTGAGCATACAGTTTGCGTATTATTTTTGGGTTCATGTTCTCAAGAGTCATTCAATACAAAGACCAATACAACTCAGATTTTCCCCATCTCTTTAAATAACTTTTTGTTCTTTAGTGTTCATTGTTTGTCTTCCTGAAAAATTCTCCTACATCTGTGACAATTTTTTTCCTCTATATTCTGATCTGACCTCAGCCTACTACGATCAATGTTTCAATTCACACATCATGCAACAACTGGAAACTCAGCTCATGTGTACAAGTAATATACCATTATTATGTAATTTACAGAACAGTCCTTTGTAATCCCCATCTAGTGGCTTAATTAATTTATATTTATATTTTAGGCCCTTCAATTTATCATATGTAATCTTTTGGTGTTGCCTTAAAAAACATCTATACCCCATTGTCAATGTTTCAATATGTTCTGAAAATTAGTAGCACCTTGAGACTTTAAAGCAGACCATTTCAGGAGGCATTCCCACCACCTACCACAGTGTGTGACATAACAGCATATATTAAATGAGTTATTAGATAACCACATGAACCATGTCTTAGACAGGTTCTGTGGATTACAATGCATATAGTCAGAAGTCATGTCATACGCTTTATGAAGGGACCCATTCATCCATCCAATCACTGAAACTCCTGGCATTGTTCCATAAAAGAAATGATTCTTTGACTTCTGGCAAAAAGAAAAAGATGTTCATACTACCTTTCAAGGTAGTATCTTAAAGTTAAACCTCTTTTCCTATGTGATCATGAAATATCACATATAAAATTATGAGATAACTTTTGGATATTTCATGAATTACTATAGTTTGAATAAGCAAGGGCTACATGTCAAGCAAACAGAAATCATGTCAAGTTTTATGTAATTTATATGGTAATTGTAAATATGATTGATTTGAAATTGATATCATATTAAATATCATATATACTCATTAAGGCTCCATAAGGCTAAAAAAGCTTTTTAATAAATAGAATACAGACTTTTAAACCTGGCAGTATGAAATAAAATGTCATATTGCATTTTGTGTCTGACATATTCAGCAAATTGTCTCTTTTTCAATTTACATGTTTAAGTACTCTTCACCATAACTGATTAAAGGTTACTATGATTCAGTTTATAATTATGTCCAGATTGTTTTAAAATCCTACTATATATACCTGAGTTATAATTTTGGCCAATAATAAATTGTTCTTTCTACCTGCTTCCAAAATATGCAATCAGAATAACACACATAAATGCCCAGATACTCAAAAAGTTTTAACACTTCAAATATGAAAGGAAGATTGTAATTTGTTTGTTGTGTCAACAGGAAATGGAGGGCAGAGATATGAGTCTGACTGAGTTATAGGCAAAAATCATAATGCTAGTGTCTGGGGAGATGAGCTATGTGAGTGCTGCCTGTCAATTTTCATAAAGGCAAGGACTCCGAAGCTGCCAATACAGTATAAGAGAGTAACTTAAATTGCCATGCAAGTATTTAACAAGCAGAGAAACAAACACATTTATCCAAAGACATTTATATGGATATAGTTTGTAGTTTATTAAATGATATGCATTGGTATAGTTTCATGAGCCCATGATTTATGACTCTAAGTTCCCAGGGTCCATCTGTCACTGTGTCTTAGCATTATTATTTATTACTTCAACAGTGCCCAGAGGATGCATGTTTCTTTTACATAGGTCTCTTGCCAGATGGAAAGTAGACAACTGAGAGTTGTTTGAAGAATTCACAGTCTGCAATAATACATTGGATGCTATGCAACATCACAAATTTATATCTCTGAAATGCTTTATTTTTGCCTCTCTAAGGGATTTAGGGAGTTAAATGCCTTTCAGAGCAGGAATTAGTGAAGGAGACAATTAGAAACAAATTATTAAAGAGTGGGAACTAAGTGAAAGTTAACTTCGAGCTTGGAAGACATTATAAAATTTGTGAAATCCTTAAATACAATACTCTAACAAAAAATTTTAAAGACATTTCTTGACAGAAGGACTTTCTGCTTCAATTTTTCTCTTATGTAACCTCCACAGTAAGCTTCTCAAATACAAATAAGATTTTGTCACTCTTAAATTTGAATCTCCTATGCATCTTTACTGACCATGGAATAATGTCTGAGCTCTTTGCAGGGCATACAAGGCTCTCCACGTGCACAGATTCCTCTGGGCCCACCTTCACAGAGTCTTGTCCAGCTGCTCTCTGGGCACCTCTCATTTGTTCCTTGACTACTTAGAGGTCGCCAAAGCACTAGGCTGTTCCACACCTTTGTGTCTCTGAGTACTCCTTTTCTCCTTCTGTGAAATCTTTTACTTCCATGCCCCATTTCCCGTGTCATTGACGTTTACTCATCTTTCAAGACATTCACATTCTTCTTTCTTCCAGACTTTTATAATATGCTCAAGCAGAGTTTTTTTGTTATTTTCTGTGCTTCCTCCTCACGTCCCTTTTACCCACCATGATAGCATTTTCACAAAACACTAAAGATTTTGTCTTTTATTATCTGAATTCTCACTATCCAAATAATCCCTATTAACATTTGCAGAAATATTTGCCCTAAATCACTAGGTAACTAGAACCACCATAATGAAGTTGCATGTGTGCCAGAGGAAACATTTAAGTTGTCCATGACTCCTGCAAAAAGGTGTAGTGTGTCAAATGCTCTGTTGTTGTTTTGGGCTAAATATTGTCTGGCATTGTTTATCTGCTTAACAGTGGGAAGTTTTAAGTGAATCAATACTTTCCTCTTCCTTAGTTTCCCCTTGGTATATAAGCCTTTCATGGGATCAAAAATTTAAATCTATCAACCCCAGTCAGTTTGCTAATATTTCATGGATTTGAAAACATACTCTATCATCCCCCAAACACAATTTAACACTTCTGAATGTAGAATGTATCTTATTATTGATGAGTTAATTACAATCTGACATCTTACAATCAAAGTATAATTAGTAGCATTTTTCTTTCTTAAGGACCTGTAAAGTGATGCCTCACAGTAGACAGTACTTCAACTTGTTATTTCTCTGCTTACTTAAACAAGAGCACATGTTGCTATTTTGGTATGATGTACACAAAACATCCACTACTGAATTCAATAAGTACAAATAATTGAACCATGGGTGGGTGTTTAAGTGCTGCCTATTACATAGAAATAAGCAGGTGGGTATTTACATGAGAGAGTGATTTAGTGATATTTGGAGATATGGCTTGGGGTTGGATCAGTTTTCCTATTTAAAATAATGGAATATGGGCTCCTGTTTTCTGAACACACACTATCCAACATATTTTCAGAAATAAATTGGATGCAGGAAATTACAAGTGTCTGCATGTGCTTTACAAGCCAGTTCCACAAAGTGGGCCAGGCATTCTCTCAGGATAGGAGTTCTGCTCTGTTCTGTCTCTTCTCTTTGGGCAGTTATGAGATTATTTAAGTGCTCAATTAACGCTTACTGAATGGCTGGAAATTGTAGTTGGGTTTAAAAATATAACTCTCTTTTATATCTATATCATAGTACATATATTGAATTTTTAATATCTAAAACTTGAATTTATAGTTTAATATATAAGGCAAATCATTAGGTCAATAAAGTTAGTGGGCAATACTAGAAAGCCACAGCTTCAGTACTTTTGTTTTAAATAATAAAGCTTCTGGGTTTGGTTTGTTGCAGATAACTAGGATTGTAAACTAGGTATTATCAGATTGCATCACTTTAAGCATTAGGTATGAATTTTACATGTGCCATAACATTGCCAAATCAAGCTAGTTTATAATTTTAAAGAGTTATACATGCTGGTTGGGCTACAATATGCAGGTTTGATTCTATAAGTATTTTATTGTGTACAAATATAGCTTTATGCATGGAAAAAATTCTTCAAAAAATAAAAATTCAACATTCCCCAAATCTCTGCTATGTGTGTACATTGATTCATACATACTCTTCCATACAGAAGACATATAACATACTGGAGTTATTTTCTAAATAACTAAATATGATGGTTCCTCAGTAATATTTTAGTTAAAAATCACTGTGCATGGAAGGCTAAAAAATAGGTTTACAGTTTTGAACACATAAAACAGTTCATCCTACTATTACTAGTATTTATTAATTATTGTATTATTTTCCATATGAACAATTGTAAACCTACCTTTGTCCACCCCTGTATATGAAACAGCTATTTGAACAGCTAAAATATACAGCTCTGTTCCAAACAATGTGAAACATATTAAGAGTAACCTCATGCTTAATATAGAATAACATACACCTATGTATACATAATGCTCCCAAAAGAGTGAAAATCTGTATAAGTCATATAAGTGAACAAACACAGTACATGTTTGTAAATTATTCTGGGTAAAAAGTCTAAAAAGTTGAGTGAAGTAAAAATACACTGCTGCTAGCAAATAAATGATTATAGAAAACCATGGAAATATCTCAAAAATGTTTTTTATCATATGGGCATTAAGTAAAGTTTTAAAAAATTAGATTAAGGTTAATTGATAAAAGTATAGTAAACTCAATGTTGAGTAACATGAGATCCTCTAAAAAATTATCACAGAGCCCCTATATGGGATCATGTATTTTGTTATGTTGTAACTTAAATATCTATACATGTACATATTTCTCATGCAATTGTAAAACCAAAACAAAATTACAAATATAAAAATACAAAGCCAATAATGTTTAAATTGCCTGTGACAGATGATTTTTTTTTTGCTAAAACTGAGTCTGATTAATACTTTAATTTTTTCCAGCTTTATTATATAACTGACAATTAAAATTGTACACATTTAAGGTGCACAACTTGATAATTTGATATACATGCATAATATAACTCAATATCAAAAAGTCAATCAATAAATAATCCAATTTTAAAAGGCCAGAAGACCTGAATAAATTTCTCAAAAGAAGACATACAGATGGCCAACAAGTATGAATATATGCTCAACTTCAATGATCATTAGGCAAATAAAATCATTACTAAATAAAATCATTAGGCAAATAAGTATGAAAAGTATTATTAAATAAAATCATAGATAAATAAGTATGAAAAGTATGACTATATGCTCAACTTTACCAATCTTTAGGCAAATAAAATAAAAACAAAATGAACACATGGACAGAAACTGGGGGGGGTGGAAAGGGGAGGGAGGGAGGAGCACTGGGGGGTGGTATGGGATGGGAGTAAAAGACAGAAAACTGTACTGAAAAACAATAAAAAAAATTACTCTTAAAAAAAAAAATGAGATGTTACCTAACACCTGTTGAACAAAAGACAGCAAGTGGTGGCAAGGATGTGGAGAAAAGGGAACCCCTGTGCACTGTTGGTGAGAATGCAAATTGGTGTAGTCATGATGGAAAACAGTATGGAGCTTCCTAAAAATTCAGATTAGAAATATTTAATGATCCAGCAATCCCACTTCTGGGAAAGGAAATTAGGTGAATATGGGTAGGGTGGAGGAGAGTAGTGGTAGGAAAATAGAGACAACTGTATTTGAACATCAATAAAAAAATAAGATAAATAAAATAAATAAAAACATGTAATCTCAAATCAAATTTACTCAACAGAAGCATGTGGTACAAAAATGATATCCATAAAATTATGACTTTATTTGGAAGATCACAATGGTGAAAATTCAGTGAGACGATACATTTCAAGTTGGCTTAGGACCTCATATTTAACCACATTTGACCTAAATCGCAGCTAGCATTTAAACATTGAATACCAGTTTTAATGAAATGTGAAGGTGTGCTGATTACTTCAAGACAAAATTAACAGCGCCATTAAAACCTGTATTATGTTTGTATTTAATCCAATCATACCTGAATAAAAAATAGAAAAATCTTATCTAATGTTAATTTTCAATGGTTACAGATTGAAAACAAAAAATTTAGTTTTAGTAAGTAATTCATCCAAATATTGGTGAAAATTGGAAAATACTTAAAATGGCCCATTTACATAATTTTGAAAACAACTTGGTCATAAATCAAGTATTTTCTTTTAAAAAATTGCTTTCACTTTTCATATTTAAACTGTTAATACCTCTGTTCATTCACTGTTCTGTTCACTTGGAATGAATATATAATTTATGTATCAAGTCTGTCTCTGCTCTTTTTATCATTGAGTATAACAATTAAAGCAATGCCTACTGTCATTTTCATGATGTGAAATTCAAGTCTCAATTTATTAAAGGGCTTAAGAAACAAAATTTTTATTTTAGGAAAATGTCATGTCTTTGTTCATTCAAGTTAGAATCTCATAAAAGTCAACTCATGGTATTTCAAACCCACAGTGCTCCACCCAGAATATTCAGAGATTGCCAATGTCTCAATGACCAATATACATACAAGCCAGGGTTATCCTAGGTTCTCTGGGGAATCAAATAATTCAAAATATGATTAGGGTATGCTGAAAGTTAAACTGAACAGTTACATAAAAGATATTTCTAACACTCTCACAAGACAAACTTTCCCCCAAGGTGACCTGGTTTAGACACCAGTTTTTGAAATCCATGTATATCTAAAACTAATGCTTAGAATAACCAATCTATCACTTGTGGAAGACCCAGACAGTTTTGGAATCACACTGAAATCCATTGGTTGAGGCATGGCGGGTGCTCACTACTTCCATGTATCAACACTTTTTGCAGTGGGTTATCTGTTACATGTCATAGCCACACTGTATTTCCTGGGGCCCATGCTTACTGCACTCATGACTGCCTCTTGTGGGAGTCTCTGAGTTACTGTTTTCTTGGTAATTGCATCAGGATAATTGGGGCTTTGATGACTCCTTTCAGGTTAAATTATTATACTGAACTGAACTTCTTTTGTATTTCCCATCCCAATATTCTGGAGTCACCCAAAAAAGCTCAGGAAACCTTTTTCAAAGCTACTTAAAATTGCAAGCAGCTGGCTGTTCAAGTGTCTAGCTGGAATTAATTGTGTAGTGGGGTTAATAGTGTCTTCCCAAACTCGATGTCCATTCAGAAACTTGGTATGTAACCTTATTTGGAAACAAGGTCTTTCGAAGATGTAATTACTGATGTATTATGCTTATTGATTTGTGAATATTGTACCATCCTTACATCCCTGGGATGAATCCCACCTGGTCATGGTGTATGATCTTTTTAATGTATTGCTGGATGCAGTTTGCCAATATTTTGTTGAGGATTTTAGCATCTATGTTCATCAGTCATATTGGCTGATAGTTTTCTTTCTTTGTTGTGTCTTTATCTGGTTTTGAGACTAGGACCATGCTGGCTTCATAAAAAAAGTTTGGGAGTCTTCCTTCTTGGATATTTTGGAATAGTCTGTGAAGGATCAGGGTTAGCTCTTCTTTAAATGTTTTGTAAAATTCTCCTGTGAAACCATCTGGTCCAGGGCTTTTGTGTGCTGGGAGTTTTTTGATTACTGCTTAAATTTTGCCAGCTGTTATTGAGCTGTTCAGGTATTCTTCTTCCAAAATATATAAAGAACTCACACATCTCCACTCCAGGAAGACAAACAATCCAATTATAAAATGGAGAAAGGACTGGAACAAACACTTCTCCAAGGAGGACATACAGAGGGCCCAGAGGCATATAAAAGGATGCTCAGCATCACTAGCCATCAAAGAGATGCAAATTGAAACCACAATAAGATACCAATTCTCACCAGTGAAAATGGCCATCATAAACAAATCAACAAACAACAAGTGCTCAAGAGGTTGTAGAGAAAAGGGAACCCTGGTACACTCTTGGTGGGAATGAAGACTGATGCAGCCTCCATGGAAAAACATTATGGAATTTCCTCAGAAAACTAAAAATGGAACTATCTTTTGACCTGGCAATTCCACTGCTGGGATTATACATTAAGAACCCTGAAACACCAATTCAAAAGAACTTATGCACCCCAATGTTCATAGCATCACAATTTACAATAGCCAACTTCTGGAAGCAACCTAAGTGCCCATCAGTAAACGAGTGGATCAAAAAACTGGTACATTTACACAATGGAATACTATGCAGCAGAAAGAAAGAAGGAACTCTTACCCTTCATGACAGAATGGATGGAACTGGAGAGCATTATGCTAAGTGAAATAAACTAGGCAGTGAAAGACAAATACCATATGATCTCACCTTTAAGTGGAACCTAATCAACAAAACAAACAAGCAAGCAAAATTTAACCAGAGACATGGAAATAAAGAACAAACTGACAGTAACCAGAGGGGAAGGAGGAGGGGATAATGGGGGGAAAATGGGGAAGACTTGTCAAGGAACATGTACAAAGGACACATAGACAAAACCAATAGGTGTAGGATTGAGGGTGGGAGGTAGGGATGAGTGAGGTGAGGGGGAATGGTGGGGGGAAAGTGGAGACAACTGTACTTGAACAATAAAATAAAGGAAAAGGAAAACTCATTAAAAATTTCTCAAAAAAATTACATTGTGTGCTTAAAAAAATCAAAGATGTAGTTAGTTAAATGGAGATCACACTAGATTAGGATGAACCCTTAATCCAATGACTGGTGTCCTTTAAAAAAGAGAAAAAGACACAGATATACAAAGAGAAGAAGGCCATGTGGAGATAGAGCAGAGATTGGAGTGATGCATTGATAAGCTAAGGGATTCCAAGGATTGCCAGGAGCCACCAAAAGCTAGGAAGGGACAAAGAAGGGCTTTTTCCTAGAACATTCAGAGAGATAATGGCCTAGTGACACCTTGTTTTGAATTTGTGGCCTCCAGAACTGTGAGACAATACGTTTCTCTTGTATCAAGCCACCAGGGTTATAGTTATTTGTTACTGCAGAACCAGGAAACTGATACAAATTTCCAAGGACTTTGGGCTTATTTGCATTTATTTATTTAAAGCACACTATGAGAATAAAATCAAAGAAGGAAAGTCAGGCTGTAACAAACCCTTTGAGAGCAGCACTGGGGTGATTAATAAATGTACCTGTAGATGAATTTCCAACCTCACTACTGTCCTTAACTTCTGTCAGGTGCATCCAATTGCACAGTGTGAAATACTTAGGAGACAGTATCATCTAACCCTCTATGAAGGTTAATGTTACAGAAGGAAGAGATATCCCATGAAAGAAATTTCCTTCCTTTTCTGTTTATTTACCTATTTTTTGTTTCCCATTGGTGGCAATTTCAAACTACACAGTTTTTTCCTTATTGTCTTAGAATACTTTTCCATCTCAAGTCCTTTCTTTTTACACCTTTACACTTTCAAAACACTTCAGGTTAATGACATCATGGTGAATGTTATCAGTCTATAATATTTATAACATAACATAACATTATTCAACATTCTATGAATCACTAGGTGCCTCATCTTGGGCTAGGTCACCCTGTTGATGACCTAGCCTAAGGTCATATAATGCCACCCTATTACTATAGGTGACATTACAGATTCTGCTCTACCCTTCACAAAAGCTGGTTGGGCCACCTAACTCCTTCCCAGATATTGCAAGGCTTTGTGCCTTACACAAATTATTTCACTTTTTAAATATTATGCATAATTTTTTACCAATTTTTGGAGTAAAACCCTATTTTAAAAGACTTTGATATAGATAAAATAAAGAGATGTTTCATTTTACTGAAATTAATATTATACCAATTTAGATTTTCAATGCATTTTGGTTTTTAATTTCAGTAACATGGAAAGCCTTACCTTGACAATACCCCGGATGTGCATTTTTGCTATCATCTCTGCTGTGTAGAGAAACATCAATAATGTATCCAGAGTAAAGGTCACATACTGAAGAGGAGGATAGTGTTCAAACGTCATGGGTGTGTTCATACAGACAGAAATGACGCTGATGATGGCACAGATGCGCAGCAAAGAGTGAACCCACTGCAAACATGGTCCAATGTTATTATTTCATATTGTCAAATGTAATCGATCGCAACATTTGGACAACATAATACTGAGATTAAAATATTTCACCAGTATATCTGTTTCATGTATATAAAATATTTCATATATTTTACATCGTTTAATTCTCAAATCAGCCTAATTTCCACACAAACACACTAAGACTCAGAAAATTAAGAATCATTTCTGTGGCCAAGCATTAATAAGAGCCAAAGCCAACAGGTGAACCTGCTTAGGCTATGCCAGGTCCTTAGGTACTGTCTAGGGCATCAAGACTCCATACAGGGAGATTCTGATTCAATTAAATATATGCTAGTAACTTATTCATAGCCTGTCATTGTAAATCACAAATGCTTTTTATTTATTTTTTAAAAGATTTTATTTATTTTATTTTTAGACAAGGTGAAGGGAGAGAGAAAGAGAGGGAGAGAAACATCAGTGTGTGGGTACCTCTCATGCGCTCCCTACTGGGGACATGGTCTGCAACCCAGGCATGTGTCCTGAGTGAGAACAGAACCAGCAACTCTTTGGTTTGCAGGCCAGCACTCAATGCACTGAGCCACACCAACCAGGGCCACAAATGCTTTTTAAAATGAATTGATATCACTTCACAAATGTAGGGTTTTTCTTTCCATTTGTATTTAGATGTAACCTCTTTGTATAAAAATATTTTTTAAAATCTGGTATTATCCTATGTTTTCAAAAGATAATAAATGGACTTTCTTCTTTATTTTAGAGAATATGTTTTATATAAATTTAGCCCAGATAGCTCTTCCAAAATTAGAAACATCAAGTTTCTGTATAATTCATTCTAGCAGTCCATGTTCTGTGTGACAATTTTCCTTAACCCCAACATAAAGAAGTAGACAGTAGAAAGATAAATGTGTGTATGCATGTGTACACTACCTATGTATATGTATAGTATATACAATCACTCAAATGCCCTATTTTATTATAAAAACTAATACCTAGGATAAAAAATATTGATTGCATCTTTATGCTAAACACAATTAATATTACTAGTTAATTTTAGTACACATTCTTAAATATAATTTAAATATGTTATTTATTGACTACCTTGACATATATATACATATATATGTATATTCATATGAACTCTTTATATTATAATCCCCCTGAAAAAACCTGTTGTGGTTTCATAGTGGACAGTTTCTGCAGCCATGCAAGCCCGCAGGTACCCAAAGTAGAAAACAGAAAAGACTGTCAGAACTTTGAGTAGACTCAGGAACTTGTAGGCTGGTGAGTGGGTTTGAATATTAATCTGACAGCTATAATATTTGCAATATTTGTCACTAATATTATATTATAAAATCACTGATGGTTAAATGTATGTTGAGGGTTGTACTTTTCATGCAATTTGGAAGTCTTCAATAAACATTAGTGTGTGAATTTAGCCCTATCTGGACCTCCAACACAAAGGATGTAATTACACAAAAGAGCTCTGAAAGAAGGGTTCTTTCACAACCATCATGTTTCAGATTTAAAGTACGAATTTTAGTTAAATATTAATTACTTTAGTTAGTGCTTGCAAGGCTACATATGTAATACTACCTTTGTTAGAAATTGTCAGAAAGCTTTGTATGTAGTGGACACTAAGAAAAAATAGTGAGTGCTTTATTATCTATTCTGTTCAATTATTTAAACATGAATAGAAGATCTACTGTGTGTCAGAAATTATGCAGAGGGCACAAAAATGGAAACAAGAGGTTTCTGACTCATCACTACTTTGAAGTATGATATAAATAACATGTACATTTTATTTATATATAATATACTTATATATACATATAAAATAAGTAGAAAAGTAAGAGATTTATTTTCTTTGTGATGGAAAGGAGCAAGTGAGGAACTTTTCAGAGTGGATAGGGGAGGGGTGGTATAGGAGATGACCCTCATGAATGAGGGGTCTTGACACATGAGAGATGCAGAAAAGGGCCTGTGGGTAAACAATATGCAATTGCCAGATATATTGGAGGAGCAGGAAGTCACAGATATGGCTCAAGTGGACAGTATAAAGATCTAGGAAAGAGCATTTGCTGGGAAAGTTAGAATCAGAAGGTAAAGAGCCCTAAATGTAATACTAAGGCATTTTAATTTGCAATGTGGGTAATAGGAATGTTTCAATGATTATAAAGCTGAAGGGTAATGTGAACAGAAATGAAAACATGGAAAGAAATGTGAGTAGGCTGGAGAAGTAGTCTAGAGGGTAGACTAAATGAGGAAAGATTGGAAAAGTCAGGGAGACCAAGGCAGATGATCTTTATCTTGGTCAAAGGAAAGACAAGCACTGTGAGAGTTACAGTTCATGTCCTTACTTCAGCTTCCACTTATACTATTTTATATTTGTATGTAAGTATAAATGTGTATTGTATATAAATAAAATATACATATCAGACTGCAAAGTAGTGATGAGTCGTAACTGTGTTGTTCCCATTTTTTGTGTCCGCTGAGCAAGCATAATTTCGGACACATAGTGAAATTGATCCTATTCTGGTTCATAGAGTTGAGTTTCCAAGACCTATGAATATGCCATTCCACCTTAGCTCTGGCTGCTACTCTGTCTAATATACAATGATACTTGATATAGCACCTCTTCCCCTCAAATGTGCATCAGCTTAATTAGACAGATAGGTGACAAAATTCTTCAGAGACACTACCCACTCTCTCATTAACCTTTACTTTTACTTAAAAGTTGCAACACAGAAGGAGACCCTTAGCTCCAAGCATTTGATTTCCTCTTTACAGATTCATGCATGTTGAGAACTTCAAGTAAAGAAAGCTTGGTAGAAGAGGTTGCTCATGTAGGACTTTAGCTTTGGATCAGCCTGTGAAGTGGTATCATTCCTATATGGGTGACTGTGAGTACAGTATGTACAAAAGAGAAGAGAGACCACCTACCATACCTTCCTATGTGAGTAACTCAGAGCTAAACCTCATTATTTCATCTCAATTGTTCTTAACTTTCAGACTCCTAGACTTATCCATATTCTACTGCACTCAAACACACATTTCAAAGCCAAAGGTACATGATTTTTGAATATATGAATTAAATTTCCTTTACATCAGCATGTGCTTCACCATACTTAAAAAAGAAACTTACTGGCTTATTAATCCAGAGTATGTCAGCGTTGTCTGACAGAGATTCATCAGGACCAAAGTCAGTAACTGGCTGGGCCTCCACTCTGGAGCTCTGCTTCCTTTTGAGCATGCTGAAGTTAGCTCTGGTGAGTGAGGACAAAACAGAAGTCTGGGAAAAGAGAGAGCTGTGTTAGTGACCTACCCCTTTTTACACCCTGATCACAAAACACACCCCCTCCAAAACAACAATGAGTACCCAATGTGTGTCCATTTATATGTTAATTATATGTGTTCCATTATACTGTATATAATAAACACATGCAAATAGAAGTTTTCAAAAATGAGGTAAAAATCAATTTCAATAAAAGCCTGAATTTTTTCTCTCAACCAAAATAGATCATCTTGTGCATGTCATAAACAGTTTGTATGCCCGTTTAGACACCACTGGTCTAGATTAACTGGGGTAAAATAGCTTCACCTCTCAGGGTACCCATATGAGTAGGACATCTTTGAGGTTTATGCTTATACACCTAGAGCTGCCTCCACATATAGGTGGTCTTGCCAGAGATTGAGCACAGCTGACCAATCCAGATGAAATACTCAGATGTTTCCCATGATTTTCCCTCAGGTTAATTTAATGTGACACTCAGAGACATCTGTTTCCAATACAAGTCCCAAGTTGATCTTTCAATTCTGTCCCTGCCATTAATGATGTGGGCCAGAGAGCATGGGGCAGAACCTACTGTAAATGGAGTTTTTTCTTCTTTTATGAATTATGTGATTACATCAATTCTTCCCGCTACTCTGAACTAAACCCAAATTACATTGACAAGGGAGATGAGAGGCCTGCTTGCACTTAAATTTCCACAATTCTGATCACCTACATCTTTCTATATATGTTGCCTCCCTTTTGTCACTGCTAATGCCCTCCATGATCCAGTAGCCATTGAAGAAAGGAGATGTACTATATGTCTGACATTCAGGACACAAACAGCAAACAAGTGCTAGAGATGTAAAGGCAGGTGGTACCTGATAACACTGTGTACCAACAGACACATCCCTCATTTGATTAACACTAGAATTGAGTCTTAAAAGGAAGAAGAGTAGTGAATGGTTTTTGGATGCATAGTATGTTTGGTCACTCTGCAATGATATTTTATTTATCTTTTACAAATAGTAGAAGAAAGGAGACATCTTGTCTTTTCAGGAAAGCACTAGAAACTCTGGCCTTGAGGCAGCTAATAACCTGACCATGGCCACACAAGTAAACTTGAAATTTAAAAGAAACTCTGTTCGACTACAAAATTTAAGGTGTTTATCATTGACCATGCTGATGTTCAGGACTGATTAGGAGAACTTCTAAAGGCAAGTAACAGAGGGATTAGGACCTAGAGGCAGTACATAACCATGAAGATGCCAAGTCAAGAAAATGCCAATAGTTTTAACACCAGGAAGGTGCGCTGACACTCTTATCTTCTGCTCCTTGGAATTAGAGAAGAACCCTAACCAAGGACAATCCTGGAGGAGCAGAAGATGGGTACAATGTGTTTATAGTATGTGCAATTTCAATTTACACTGGGAAAGAGAACACAGAAGCTCAGGAAAAATGGGCTTTGAATCTGATTCCCTATGTTTGAGCACCTGCCTCTATGTCTATGTTCTCATTGCTGCACTTAGGTAGGTACATCTGTGTAACCCTCCTATACCCAGAAGAAACCAAACTGATTTGCTTTAAGATAGGCTAGGTATTTCCAGGCTGTCTTGTCCTGAATGTTAGATTTAAACATGGGCTTGCAGTAGGCTGAAAAAATTAATTTTATTTTACATAATTGGAGTTGGAGACTCCTGACATTGATATGTAAATGTATGCAAAATATTCAAACTAAGCTTGTTTTCTGATTCAGTGTTGGGAAGAAATTTCTGGTGGTCTCAATTTTGGATGCTTCTTGAATGACAGTCTCTCAGGTACCCAACTGAATATAGTCTTTCAGAAATCCTTTAAGATTACACATGAAAGGGAGGAAATAACGACTGGCTTCAGCCCTGGTGGTGTGGCTCACTTTGTTGAGCATCATCCTGTAGACGGAAAAGTCACAGGTTGAATTCTGGGTCAGGGCATATGCCTGGGTTGCAGGTTCAGTCCCCAGCTGGGGCATGCACAAGAGGCAACCAAACAATGTTTCTCCCTCACATTGATGTTTCTCTACCTCTCTTTCTCTCTCTCCCCTCTCTCTATTATTGATAAGCATGTCCTTGGGTGAGAGGAAACAAAGACAAACAGTGACATCACAATGTTGTTCAAAAGTAATACAAGAAAATTTATGAAGCCACTAGTCTGAACACCTTTTTCACTGAGTCAGTGGAACCTTATGAATGGCCATTTATGGTTCTTATGACTTGGGTCTAAGTTATGATCTGAAAAATATTTGATGCATGAATGTGCCATCTTCAAATGTAAATATCATGCACCTTTTATTATAAATATCCCACCTGAAGCAAAACCAATTATTATGGACATGTTTTTCTAGAAGTAGACATCCAGAATTTATTTTTTTAAAAATTTCCATGTTTGGCCCACCAAAACAGTTCAATTATAATAAGTGACATTAGTTGTCATCCACTTTCACCGTGATTTTATCCACTGCAAAAGTGCCATGAAATCAAAGTGCCCAAGAAAATTCTCTCTCCAAACTCTCCAGATTAAACATATTATGTTTGTTTAATTCCACACATACATAAAAACTCAACAGCCATCACCTAATCACTAAAACTTTGACTAATTTAATAATATTAAATATTATATAAAGCATACAAGTAGCAAAATAAGTTCAAGTTACAAACATATAAAGCACAGGAGGCAAACACAAGGCCTGTGGGCTGAATCCAGCCCTCCACCTTGTTTTATCTGTCTGGCACCTTGTTTCTACCCTGAGGCAGCACTGAGCTCCTTGTCCCTAGTTAAGTAGTAGTTATATTTATACAGTCCTAAAATTACATTTGGCCCTTTGAAGACAACTGCAAGGCTGATGTGGCCCCCCCGTGAAAATGAGTTTGACACCCCTGATAAAGAGTACAAAATTAATTTGAGGCAATAGATTGTAATAATTTTCCTTTACATAAGGAAGTATTGTTTTACACATTCATTTATGTTGAATCAATATAACTGAGTGCAGCAAACCTGTTATTCCCCTGATAAAGAACAGCAGGGATATTTAAGTATCCTAGGTAAGCTTATTATCTGATAGGAAATTGCTTCTGTGTATCTTAGCCTTATCACCATTATAACCCAATATTTTTTCTACTTACAGAACTGTGCTTTATGAAGCACTGTACTAAATTCAAAAAGCATGGCCTCCAGTAGCTTTTTCACACTCATTAAAAGTAGTTGGTATTTAAATAGTTCAATAGTATGAGAACAATGCACAGTTACAATATGCCCACTGATAAATCTTGAGTTACTCAGAAACAGCTAATGGCAACTCAGGCAGAGAAAGTACTTTGGTTCATTTGCTCTCTTTTAAGTGGTTAATATCCAGTGTTATATTCTTTGATAGCTATATTTCACTTCTGTTGGCATATACCTTCCTTAGGTCATTCCCACTGTCTTGGCCAAATTAAAGTTAATAAACTCAGTTTTCTTTAACAGTAAAATGTTGCAACACTATAGGTCATTTCTTCTCCTTGTAGCCCTCTTGGGTGGGCATTAAACTGTTTTGAATCTAAATTATGTATTCCAGAATGTCTCTTACTTGCTGTCTGTATTCATCTTCCTAAATGAGCATCTGTTCTTACAGTTTCCATCACCATCTATTGGTATCCAGCTACTATTACTATATCACGTCTCTATGCTGCTTCTCTCTTAGAGATAGGCCATACCAACACCATTATTACTCAAAAGTCAACAAGACAAGTTGACATCAGTCTCAATTCCCAGATTTTTCTACCCTGAGCTTTTCAGGACCTATATGCAGATCTTCACACTTGCAGAAGGACTGCGTAGGTTTTCTTTTCACAAATTCTCACTGGTGATTTATTCTGTCATTTCTCATTCCATTGATGTGCAAGGTTCTTTTCACTTTACCCCCATTGCTAGAGCCCTTTGTAAACTACGAGCCTCAGGTCTCGACTGTCACAAATATCAGCCTTTTAAATATGTCTTGTTCTTTATATCAGAAATCAACTTCCCAAAACACTGATATGTTCTCTCCAGAAAACTTCAGCTTATCCTACTGTTTCTCATTCACTCATTTTCACAGAAAATATTTGCATCCACTATGGTGTATTAGGCACTTTGATATGTGTTGGGTATACAACATGGAACAGTAATGACATTTGTGGAGCTTACAATCTGACTGCTTTATTTAACCTGATGCTTTAAGGACATACTGCCACTGAGTTTACTAGCACTTACTTTCATCCCTATACCCACAGGCTCTACTTGAATTGGCTAAACCTATCATTACCCACCATCCTCCAACCTTTCTCAATGACTTCAGATCCTTCTAGCTGTGTCCATTTTGCTGTCTGTTTCCAATCCCACATCAGTCCTTCCTAGTCCCTAACTTAACTCATGAAGAGTTTTTGTTGTATATATGATTTGTTTGTTACAACTGGAAGATTTAAGGTTTGGGAACAAAAGTGTAAAGAAGAGAAACATATGCTCTAGTAGATTCATAGCATTTATTTGATTTTATAAGCCCCCAAAGAAAACATAAGTCATTGATTTATTTTTAATTGTTAAGTGTCACTACAGTTGGCAGCACTTCAGAATCAACAACTCTTCTTCTGGTCACTTAGGTGCACAAACTCTGGGGCTTTTTTGAGTGAAATGGTACAGCCACTATGGAAAACAGTATTGGGACTCCTCAAAAAAAAATAAAAATAGAACTATCATACTTCCCTGCAACTCCACTTCCAGGATTTTATCTGAAGGAAATAAAAACTCTCACTTCGTCTTGAATGGCTAAAACTCCCTTCAAGCCCAGATTATCTTGTTCCTCTGCTAAGGGCACGGAGGACTATGTCCCATGCTCTCTCAGCATTCTGCAGAACTCTTTCCATGAGCTCACCTCTTGTAGCCTCTACAGCCCACTCTGGACTCCAGCAAGCCTAGTGTTTTCTGTTTAGTGATGCTCAATAATTACCTTTGATCGTAATAAACAAAACCTTTTAAGGAAAAGTGTTAAAGATAGAAATTGATGTAAAACTGAATGAATATTTACTTATCTGACTACATTATAAAAAGGTAACACAGTGAGAGAGAGATCTACCAAAAATCTCACAAAAATGTGACAAAATGCTTTGGAAGATACAGAAGTTTCCATGGTAAAATAACGAGCTCATCACTTAATATCCTCCCAAATTCTGTTGATTGCCATATAAAAATAGATTCATCCAACAAAAAATGTTTCCTGAGAGCATGTCATGTGCCAGGCTTGTTCTAAGCATGTCATGCATCATGTCATTTAATTCTTACTAAAACCATTTCACAGATGAGGAAACTTAGACATAGAGAAAAGATGTAAACCAAGATAAGTGGTTTATAGAACTATTAAATTGAAATTTCATTTTATTATATAAGAGATAATTAAAAACTACTTTGTCACTGTATTCTTTATTCAACCTGATGATTATAAATTCTCTCAGCATCACCACCCTGCTCTGCACCCTCCATGCAGCTTTACTTTGACTAGTCTCCGCCTGTAGCTCTGCCATTCTCGCTGCACCAGGAGCTACTTGTCTGCTTCCTGGTCAGACACTTCCCCCTCCTTTCCACTGCCTGGCACCAAAGGAGCAGCTCGAACAGATGACATCACTGAGAAAGAGGAACATCGATGCAAGAGAAATGCATCAATTGGTGCCCTCTTGTACACACCTGGACCAGGAATCAAACCCTCAACCTAGGTATGTACCCTGACTAGGAATCAAACCCATAACTTTCCATTACAAAATGACATTCCAACCCACTGAACTATACCATCCAGGACTATTAATTTAGTTTTACAATAATCCACACTTTTTTAAAGAGTGAAGATTCGAGGGGAAAAGGTGGTGGCTTGGTAAGAGGGAGCAGATTCCGCTTCCTCCTACACACGGGAGAGAAACCTTGTCGATCTACAGAGGAGCGGAGCAGACAGCCAACAGTACCATAACATATATGAAGATAGGAGATCAAAAATTGTAGCGGACATTAAAAAAGCAGATGGTAAGGAGACTACTTTGGGACAATAGAGACCCAGAGATCAGCTCAGGGAGCCGGAAGGCTATAACCCCAGCCCGTAGCCTGTTGGGCTGACTGCAGGGAGCTGGGTCTGCACTCCCTCCCTGGCTAGACAGGGTTCCAGCAGCACTGTGGGGAGCCTGGATGCTTGAAATTTTAGAGAGCAATTTCAAGCATTGACCTGCAAACACACGGGGGCTGTGAGCACCCATGCAGAGACCTGAAAAGAGTGTGAGCCTGAGTGGTGCGACCAGAGGCAGCCCTGCCAGGCTTGCCTGCAACCCAGGGGGAGAGAGAGATCTGTAGAGCACCCGGAGACCACACTGGAGAGAGAGAGAGTGCGCAGTGGGTGACTCAGAGCCTGTACCTGGTAATCCAGAACGGGTGCCCGCACGCCAAGAGACAGTTTGAGAGGGCGCTGATAAATGCAGAGTGGTGTGCGCACTGAGAGAAAACTTGAAAGGGCGCAATAAACCCAGCTGTCCAGAGAACAAAAAGGCTCAGATAAACCCAGAGCTGGAAGGTGCGAGCTACCTGAGACCAGAAGACCACTCGGAAAAACTCAGAGGGGGCGAGCCTGTGGACGGAGAACGGGAGATCCGGGGTCCCAGAGAACACATCTATAAACCTGCCCCTCAGTCTGCTGCAGCCAGCAAGAACAGAAAAACTGGTCTGACCAGTTTGAAACCTGCAAGACGGTTTCTTTCTTTCTTTTTTTTTTAATTTCTATTTTTATTTTTATTCTTTTTTCTGTTTTTGCTTATTTTTCTTTTTTATTTGTTTTCCCTGGTGTATAAGCATATGTGTTTGTTTGATTTTTCCAAAGAAATTTTTTAATTTTTAATTTTTATTTTTTATGTCTTAACGCTTTTTAATTCTCTTTCCTTCTTTCCTGTTTTATTCCTTCTTGCTTTCTTTCCAACTTTATCTCTTCTACCTTCCTTAGCCTGCTTTTTTTTTTTAAATACACACAAATGAGACAAAGAAAACCAGAACTGTGAAAAGACCAGCGTTGGTCCCAAAGAGGGAGCATCCTAACAGTTGAGACAGACAAATTTCACTTTGCTATTACAAGGAACCTGCAAGATACTGCATATCTGCTTCATTATTTCTACCTTAATCTTGCATCTTCTATTTGAATAATATTTTGGTATTCCTCTTCCTTCTGTTTAGTCTTCTTTGTTTGGCTGGGCATATTATAGCGATTGACAGGTTTCCCCTGTTCTCTCAGTCATAGTGTATTGTTAATTTACTGTCCTTCACTTCACCTATGTTCCATTAGCACACTACTGAAGGTCTGACACTCCTTATTCTTGGTATCTAGATTCCATAGATTCTGTCATATGATTGTTGCTCCAATATTATTGTAAATAATAGCTGTTCCATACTATTATAAACACTACACAACACCCCTCCAAGTTCCTAGCCCACTTCATGGTTTTCTGAACTCTATTACTATAGCAGTTAACTCTATTCTCTCTCACACTACACCTATTTACTACCATTTATTCTCACCTTACCTCAGAATCTGACATCTCACAACCTCACTGCTTTCTAGATACAACTCACAACCCTTCCCTCCCCAACAAGAGACTTACCTTCATTCCACCATTGCTACAAAGTGACTTGTTGAGTAGTATATCATGGTTAACACTCAAAGGATTTCCTATCTCTTCTTTACCGGATGCTACTGTAAATAACATAGAATGGTCTCTTGCTGTTTTAAACCATTTTGCCTTACCCCTCCAATGGATCGCAAAAAAGAATAGGAGGAAGCAGTGAACACTAGGAGACCCAAGGAGACTGCACCACTGAACCTCACAGGTACTCTATTACAGAAGCTCACACCATAAACCCAGGGAGCCAGAACAGATAAATTTGAGAAGCTGAGGTTAATAAGAAGAGTCTCACAAACAACCAGAAGACAAAGAAACAATCCCCAAAAGAAAGGGAAGGAGGAAACCTCAGAAAGAATGCTAAATGAAATACAGGCAACTGAATCAGATGATGAGTTCAAAGCAATGGTCACCAGGAAGCTCCATGAGCTCATAACCAACTACCAAGGAAGCTACAGTGAACTCACTGCAAACTATATCAATATGAACAAGGAAACAGAAAACATAAACAAGGGCCAAGAGGACATGAAGAATACAATATCTAAACTGAAGAACACAGTAGAAGAAATCAAAAGCAGGACAGATGAAGCAGAAGATGGGATCAGTGAGCTAGAGGACAAAATAGAAAAAACACATAGAAAGAGCAAGAAAAGGAAAAGAGGCTCAGAAAAAAAAATGAATAGGGATTAAGAGAAATACAAGACAATATGAAACATAATAATATCAGAATAACAGGGATATCAGAAGGAAAAGAAGAAGAAAAAGGGATAGAAAACCTATTTGAAAAAGTAATGATGGAAAACTTCCCTAATTTGATGATGGAAAAAGTCACACAAATCCAAGAAACACAAAGAGTCCCAATCAA
This sequence comes from Carollia perspicillata, assembly GCA_004027735.1. NCBI lineage: Eukaryota > Metazoa > Chordata > Mammalia > Chiroptera > Phyllostomidae > Carollia > Carollia perspicillata. The sequence goes on from PVKM010016944.1 coordinate 23,235, forward strand.
GAGGAAGCCAAAGAGGCCCACTCCAAGACACATCATAGTAAAAATAGCAGAATTCCAAGAGAAAGAGAGAATTTTAAGGGCAGCAAGGGAGAAGAAGGAAATAACATATAAGGGAGCCCTGATAAGGTTAGCAACTGACTTCTCAATGGAAACACTTCAAACCAGAAAAGAGTGGCAAGAAATATTCCAAGTAATGAGAACTAAAGGACTATAATCAAGGATACGTAACCCAGCAAGACTTTCAATCAAGATAGAAGGCCAAATAAGGAGCTTTCCAGACAAAAGAAGTCTAAAAGAATACACCTCCACCAAACCAGCTCTGCAACAGATGCTAAAGGGTGTGCTCTAAGGAAAGGAAGGAAAAGAGAGACAAAAATAGAGGAACACAGGTACGAAGATGACAATAAATAAGAGCCTATCGATAATAACCTTAAATGTAAATGGGTTAAATGTTCCAATTAAAAGACATAGGATAGCTGAATGGATAAGAAAGCATGACCTACACATATGCTGCCTATAAGAACCTAGCTCAGGACAAAAGACCTACACAGATTGAAAGTAAAGGGCTGGAAACAAATATTCCAAGCAAATGGAGAGGAAAAAAAAAAAAAGCTGGGGTAGCAATACTCATATCAGATAAAAGAGACTTCAAAAAAAGGGCCATAAAGAGAGACCCTCTAAGAAAATCTTAGAGGACTTCAAGAAGGATATTGACAGCAACACAATTATAATAGGAGATTTTAACACTCCACTGTCAAAAATGGACAGATCCTCCAAACAAAATATCAACAAGGATGTTGTGACATTGAACAAAGCCCTAGATGAAATGGACTTAATGGATATATATAGAGCCCTTCATCCCAAAGAAGCTAAATACACATTATTTTCAAATGCACATGGACCATTTTCAAAGATAGACCACATGATAGGACACAAAACAAGCCTCAACAAATTCAAGAAAATTGAAATCATACCAAGCATTTTCTCTGACAACAAGGAAATAAACTAGAAACTAACCCCAGAGGAAAAACCCCCAAACACTCAAAATCATGGAGTTTGAATAGCAGGTTATTAAACAATGAATGGGTCAAGAATGAAATTAGAGAAGAAATCAAAAAGTTTCTGGAAACAAATGAAAATTAACACACAACAACTGAAAATTTATGGGACACAGGAAAGGCAGTCCTGAGAGGGAAGTCCATAGCAATACAGGCCTACCTAAAAAAGATAGAAACATTTCAAACAAACAACCTAACCCTATGTCTACAAGAACTAGAGGAACAACAACAAAGACAGCCCAGAGCTAGTAGAAGGAAGGAAATAACCAAGACCAGAGCAGAATTAAATGATATAGAGACTAAAAGCACAATTCTTAGCATCAATGAATCAAGGAGCTGGTTCTTTGAAAAGATAAATAAAATCGACAAGCCTTTAAGCAGGCTCATCAAGAAAAAAAGAGGACCCAAATAAACACAATCAGAAATGAAAGAGGAGAGATTACAACTGACACCACAGAAATACAAAGGATTGTATGAAATTACTATGAAGAACTGTATGCCAAGAAATTTGAAAACCTACGTGAAATGGACAAATTTCTAGAAAAATATAATCTTCCAAAACTCAGTGAAGAAGGAGCAGAAAGCCTGAACAGACCAATAACAGGAGAAGAAATTGAAGAAGTTATCAAAAAACTCCTGACACAAAAGTCCTGGACCAGATGGTTTCGCAGAATTCTATAAAACATTTAAGGAAGAGCTAACCTCTATCCTTCACAGACTATTTGAAAAACTTCAAAAGGATGGAAGACTCCCAAACTCTTTTTATGAAGCCAATATCATCCTAATCCCAAAACCAGATAAAGACACAACAAAGAAAGAAAACTTCAGGCCAATATCGCTGATGAACGGAAACACTAAAATCCTCAACAAAATATTGGCAAACTGCATCCAACAATACATTAAAAGGATCATACACCATGACCAAGTGGGATTCATCCCAGGGATGCAAGGATGGTTCAACATTCGCAAATCAGTAAATGTAATACACTACATAAACAAAAGCAAAGACAAAAATCACATGATCATATCAATAGATGCAGAAAAAGCATTTGGTAAGGTACAGCACCTATTTATGATAAAAAACACTGAGCAAAGTGGGAATAAAGGGAGCATTTCTCAATATAATAAAGGTCATATATGAGAGACCTACAGCCAACATCATACTCAATGGGCAAAAAGTAAACGTTTTTTCACTAAGATCAGGAACAAGACAAGGTTGTCCATTTTCATCACTTCTATTCAATATATTATTGGAAGTTTTAGCCACAGCGATCAGAAAAGACAAGGAAATAAAAGGCATCCAAATTGTAAAAAAGGAAACAAAACTGTCATTATTTGCAGATGACATGATAGTGTACATAGAAAATCCTGTAGACTCCACCCAAAAACTGCTCAAACTAAGAAATGAATTTGGCAAAACAGCAGGGTACAAAGTCAATATCTAGAAATCAAAGGCATTTTTGTATACCAACAATGAAACAGCAGAAACAGAAATCAAAAAAAAAAAATCACATTCGATATAGCAAAAGGAGAAATAAAATACCTAGGAGTAAATCTAACCAAAGAAGTGAACGACCTGTATGCAGAAAATTACACAACATTGAAGAAAGAAATCAAGGAAGACACAAACAAATGGAAACATATGCTGTGTTCATGGGTTGGAAGAATTAACATCATCAAAATGTCCATACTACCCAAAGCAGTTTGCAGATTCAATGCAATACCTATTAAAGTACCAATGGCATATTTCACAGACATAGAGCAAACACTTCAAAAATTTATATGGAACCATAAATGACCCTGAATAGCTGCTGCACTTTTGAAAAAGAAGAGCAAAGTAGGAGGGATCACAACACCTGGCACCAAACTGTATTACAAGACCACTGTAATAAAAACAGCCTGGTAGTGGCATAAAAACAGACACATGGACCAGTGGAACAGAATAGAGAACCCAGAAATAAATACAAGTCTCTATGGTCAATTAATATTCAACAAAGTGGGCAGCAACATAAAATGGAATAGAGATAGCCTCTTTAACAAATGGTGTTGGGAGAACTGGACAGCTACGTGCAAAAA
>PVKM010016945.1:0-26368 GCA_004027735.1 Carollia perspicillata
AATAATAACAAAAAGATTACTTAAAAAAACAGCATTAAAAAAAAAAAAAAACCTCTTGTTGGTTTCAAACTGGTGAAACCGGTTTTTCTGGTCTTGCTGGCTGCAGAAGGCTGGGGAGTGATTGGTGTGGCATTTTTCCCTTCCTGATGTTTACTAAGCCTTTCTGTCAAGCACTGTCCCAGCAGCTGGTCTGACTCCTTTCCTCAGTATCTTTGATGTGGGAGTCCTGTTTTTCTTCAGAGCACTTTCCCCTGGTGGTTATCACTAGATGCTGGGGTGTAGAGGTGCCCACTTGGCTAGGCTGGTGCCAAACGCTTCTCTTCCCAATGCTATGGGGATGGAGGCACTGTGCTTTCCCTTTAACCCTGAGGTCTCTGCCTGGCTGGGCTGGGAGTCAGCTTGGGGGCTGTCACAGCAGATTCCCCAGCCCCTCTGTGTGATAAATTCCTCCTACTCAAGCCTGGTGCCCCGTGTAGCCCTATTCTCCAGGCAGCCACTGATCGGGATCAGTGTGCCATGCAGCCTGCCTCTTGGCTCTCCTGAGTTGGCGCCCACAGACTGCGAGAGTAATCACAGCCCCATGCATCTTGCCTCTTCCTCCTTATTCCCCTCTCTGTGACCAGAACTCTGCTGGTGTTGCTCCAACCCTGGTCTGTCAGGGAGGGAGGGAGCAGGTTACCCAGCTCTCTCCCAAGGATTTCAGCAGGCCCTCCACTTTCAAGCAGTCTGTGGTAGACTGAGCACCCGCTATGGGTGCAGGGCCTGGGGCTTCAAACTCACCCCAGTTCTCGCACTTGTCCCTGGGACCTTACTGTCTGAAATATCCTTCTTATCATCTGGTTTCTGGTTTTTCAGTGTCCGCTACAGTTTTGTGGACTCTTATTTTCAAATACACTGCAGTACGGTTGTCTGTCTGCTCTGTTCCTCCATGGATTAGCCAGTTTTTCCTCCTGTGTGTAGGGGGAAATGAAATCCGCTCCCTCCTACTCCACCGCCATCTTCCAGACCCCCCTATTGGTCATCTTATGTCTTCTTCAGAAAAATGTCTGTGCAGAATTCTGCCCTTGTTTAAATCAAAATTTTTAATTTTTATTTTTTTGCTATTAAGTCATATGAATTTTTAAATACAAAGTCTGGCACAAATAACACCTCTTTTTATTACAAAATCTTTTAGTACAAAATCATAAGCATGTAATTCTCTAACATAACAATATCACACTCAAGCATACCATATGACATTTTAGGTGAAATATTCAAATTGCTGTCCATCTCATGGAAGGCATTCACGAACCCTACCAACCACACTGAAGCAGGCCTTACTTCTTCTGGACCCTGTGTGTTTTGGATATTAACCTTTTATCACATATGCTTCACCAATATTTTTCCAATTAAGTTTGTTACTTTTTCATTTTGTTGATGATGTCATTTATTGCATAGGAGCTGTTTAGTTTAATGTAGTCCCACTTTTTTATTTTTACTTCTGTTGTCTTTGGTGTCAAATCCAAAACATCATCTCCAAGACCTACGTCAAGGAGCTTGCTACCTATGTTTTTTTCCTTGAATTTTATCGTTGTAGGTCTTTCATTAAAGTCTTGAATTCATTTTGAGTTAATTTTTGTTTATGGTGTAAGATAGTGTTCTGATTTCATTCTTTTGCCTGTGAGGTACATTTATCACACCACCAATTATTAAAGAGACTGTTCTTTCCCATTGTATGTTTTTGGCTGCCTTGTTGTCAGTTAATTTACCATGTATGTGTGGGTTTATATGTTGGCTTTCTATTACATTCTGTTGATCTGTGGTGTGCTTTTTTGCAAATGGATTACTACAGCTTTGTAATATAGAGTTATATTTCGAAACCAGGGAGTGTGAGGCTTCAAGCTTTGTGATTTTTTTCTTAAGATTTCTTCACTATCTGGGTCTTTTATGGTTCCATACAAATTTTATTTTTTTTCTATGTCTATTATTGTTTTGATAGGAATTGCATTGAATTTTTAGATTGGTTTGGGTAGTGTGGACATTTTAAGAAAATTAATACTTCTAGTCCATGAGCATAGAATATCTTGCATTTTTTTATTTGTCATTTTCAATTTTGAAATAATTTTTTGTCATTTTTCCATTAGCTTTTTTATTTCCTAATGAGTTCATTATTAATTTACTCCTAAAGGTGCAAAAGTCTCCTGAAGGCTGAAGTATGGCAGGGCTTTTCCCCACCTGTTTCCAAGGAGACTCTCGTCTTAGCACTTTCAGTTGCCCCCCTCCAACCCGGTGCAGGTCCTTTGCTGTCTAGTTCTGCCCTCCAGTTCCAGGCCTGTCCTTTATCTTAGCAACATGCTAACCACTTCCTTCACCAGCCTCCTGAGTAAGATCCCATGATTCTTAGATCACCTTATTTCTTTTTCTGTTTTTTAAAAATTTTATTTATTTCTAGAGAGAGGGGAAGGGAGGGAGATAGAGAGGGAGAGAAACATCAATGTGTGGTTGCTTCTTGCATGCCCTCTACCAGGGACCTGGCCTGCAACCCAGGTATGTGCCCTGACCAGGAATTAAACTGGTGACCCTTTGGTTCACAGGCCGGCACTCAATCCACTAAGTCACACAAGCCAGGACCCACCTCCGTTTCTTATTATGTACTTATTTATAAATTATTACTTTTATTATTACTATTATTATTTACTTATTCATTTTTGGTTAGTCCTCCACCAGAATACTAAGTCCTCCAGTAGAATGGTTAGAGGACTATTTCCAGTAGAATACTTAGAATACTAAGAATACCAATGCGTTGGATTCAAATTTATAATGCTTGCAGATCTAAAAATGACTTTATTATAGTCAACTATTCAAGGAGAACACTAGAATGACTACTTTTCATCAGAAAATGTTTTTCACTTTGTCAGCAATTCAGAAAACCATGTTGCAGGGACAAATGTAAGAAATATTGTGGCCTGGAAATAGGAACATTTCAGGGCATATTCAGAAATGTGCATCATGATATGCCTAGGTTCTTTGGTACTCATATATGATGTGTGTTGGTGTTATTTACAATTGGTTGAACTTTTTAAATACTTTCTTTGGAGCACTGTCAAGTACAGAGTGTGATGCTACCAATAAAGTTGTGATTTTCCATGTGTTAGCTGAAAAGTGATACTCTCCTTCTCCTTAGGAGGTACTTAGATTCAAGGATAAGAAGCTTAGACTCTTCATATTAGTAAAAGACAGTGTAACTATTTTTATAGAGAAGAATTCTCATTAGGGAACGATACAAATATCTCACCTTGGACTGGACCCATCATTACAAATATGGACCAGGGTGGTATGTCATTTAAACAGCATGTTTGAAATGTTTAATGTATTAAAAAACATTCAACTATAAGAAAGTCATATGTTTTATGTGTATGTGTGAACATGCAAAAGAAAATACTCCTAGCTTCAAGAATTTTTAAACAGTGTAAGGAAGAAAGAGTTATTTACAAATAGTTATAATAGAAGGTAAAATGTGATGAAAACCATAATAAAAACACATACTGGTAGTTGATTAGTGGCAAGTTGCATTTAGCTGAAAGGTTTCATGCTTAGGACTTTGATATTCAGATACTAACATGCCCAGTTTAAATTATGAATATCTGAAGTGTAGTTAAGTGCTTACAAAAATTCACAGTGTTTCAAAACCAAAGAATGTTTTGACAGCTTGAAACAGCTGAAAAATAAGAGGCAGGGGCAAACTTACACTGCTGGCTTATTCTTACTGTTTCCAATACTGTCTATCTTTGCTGACCATCTTCTGAATAAATAACAATTTATAAAGTTCATCTCTCCATATACACTTGTCATGTTCAGAGTAGGTGAACTGACATAATTGAATATAATCATAAGCAAATTTTATGCTAATTGTACTTGTGTAGGATTATGAAATAATAAGCTGCAAAACACAACTTTAACCATACAGCTTAAATTTTATTCAGAAGATAAAATTATTTTCTTATTTTATGTGAAAGTATAGATTTATATGTAAATATATTTGATTTAGTGCATATTTACAAAACAGAATAGTTTAATTTTCATCCCTACTAGTGTTTTATTTTAATTAGGTTAATGTTAATACCAAAATGCAAATGATTATGCCAGTAAATTATGGGTGACTTTGAAATTATTTTGTAAGGTTAAAAGTATGTTGCTCTTTACAGTCCTTTTCTTTTTTATTAATCTTGAGTTTGCAAATCAAGCACTAATGGTAATTCTGGAGATGAAACTTGCCTTTCAGAGGCCACAGTCACGTGGGTGAGAAGTTCGTGAAGATGCCACTTGAGTATTTGAGCTGATTGCATTGCAGCTGGGAAGAGGAGGAGGATTATAGGGCTCTTCTTGTGCTTTTGATAACTCGCTACTTCCATTTTCAAATGATACTTTACAGGTCATTGAGCTCTCCCTTAGAATAATATTATGGTTTTGTGAATTTTACTGTTCCCATTATGGGGAAAAAAACATGCTCACAGCATCCATGCAAAGATGGTCTCTGGTCCCACAACAAACTTGCAGGGATGCGATCTATTTGCTATGCCTTGTGTATTTTTTAAAAATCATCTGTTTTTTTTTCTCGATATCACTTGTAACTGGATTTCATTATGGGATTCTATTTTATTCTTTTTGAATTGATTTGGATCAACCCAAGAATGACAAAACGAACAGAGGCCCTGAACTGAATGAGATGTGGGTTCAAAGCCAGACCTGCTACTTATTAGCTATTTCTCTTTAAGCAATTTATTGTACTTAATTTTTCTGAAAAATTGAGACAAGATATCCTGGAGTTAATTAACAGTTAGATGAAATGCTTCAAAGTGTCTGGTATAGTACCAGTGATCTCTACCTCCTCCTTGAAGAAAGAGAACATTCTAACATTTCAGCACATATGCTGAGTACCTCGTATTAAAATGCATCACCACTTTCGGTTACTCACCAGGTCCTCGTTCATTAGTCATGTCTCAAGACCATTTTTGTTTGTGTGTGTGGTTACATCTGATTGAATTGAAGTAATAATAAATCTCTTTATTTTGGAGGATTTAAACTCAAAACTCTAACCTTTCCCTTCATTGTCATTTTCCACCTTTTTTTGATACTTACGGAGTGATTAATTTAGTTCACTGCTGAATTTTACCTAGATTGAACCACAAAGGTTCTTAATTACACAGTCTAATTCTTATGTTAAAATGAGCATGAACTATTAGGTTGAACCATAAGAAAATTCTATTATTAGTATGTACTTAATCCACAAAAATGGCAACTTCATATAGTTCAAACTAAAAAATCTCAAGATGTAATAACATTTGAAAAATGTAAGTACTCATTTTCTATTATAATGAACTTTACATTAGTTGTTCATTCCTATGCAACATTCACATATATATGAGAGAAACTGAGAGATGATAGATAATTCAGGGCTCCTTTTGAGAAAATGAGTATTGCAGAAAGGGATTACATAGATAAAATAATAAGGCAGAGGGACATATGTTCTGTTAGAATTAAGAGGTAAATTATGACCTGTGACTACTTTCTCTAATTTAAATAATTATCTTGAGATGCTTCTCTTTGAATAGCTATTCAATATTATGGATTTTAAGGCAGGTTTTATGAAATAAAAATAAAGTTAATAGTACACTTCCCTTTTGTCCTTAAGAGGCATGGTATTAACACAGAACTTGGAATTCAGATATACTTCTGACAAACCTGAACACTTGCAGGTCCATAAATAGACATTGAGGAAGTTCATCAGTGCGTTGTGCATTTTTACTTCAGCCGAGAAAATCATTATTCTAGATAAAAATAATTCTCTGCTTAAAACGTCTCCACACATTTTCAAAAGTCACTCAGCAAATTATCATTTCAGTTCTTTATATAAGATGCTAATGCCACAGGCTAAGATAATGACAGTCAATTTCCTACTTAAAATTTTTTAATTGTACTCATTTTTCTTATAACGTCTAATTCTACTCTGTGAAAACATACAAGAAAATTTCTGGATTAATGTCTTAATTACACTGTTGGTTAATGTTGCTAGGTAGATGGTTCTTTAGTTTGAAACATTTTGAAAAGTAGGAACTTCCCCCACCCCCCCTCTGAGAGGATAGGCAACATTTTAATGGATGATCTAGCTTTCTGGCAGATGAGCTACCTAGGTGACAGGGATGGAGAAGTTAAGTATGAATTCAACAATGTTCTCATCAAAGTGACTGCAATGTTGAGCTATATTGACTTGCCCTCCTGCCTATCAGAAAGGCACCGTGAACAGGCGCCATGAGACAGGCATGCTTCGCCTCTCCTGAAGGAGAGAGAGGACAGAAGGAAAAAAAAAGAAATAACAACAACGCTAACAACAAAACACTTCTGTTCCTTTGAGACAGATGGGAGATCCTGGATTGTCCTATCCTGGGTCTTATTCTAACCTTTTGGATTGTCAATCAGTCTTTTCAAGGGCCACAGAAATCCCAGGTGACTGTCTTGTATGATGTAGTGGCTTCTCCAAAGTCTTGACTTTAAATCTGGAGCAATAGCACCCCAGTATTTCTGGCACTTTGGAAGCTTAACTTAAGAACCTTGTCTCACTGTCACTATTTGACTCTCTTAGGCAAATAAAAATTTTATTACCCTACTGGATCAGAGGAATTAACTAGAGAGATAACTACATATATAATTCTCAAAGTCTTAGAATGTTATAGAAAGCTAAGGCTTTATACAAAAGCATTAAAAACTCAAAGTTTAAACTTTCCACTGAAAGTTTAAACAATTTAATTTTTAATAATGACTGTGCTTAAAGACCAGTTCACAAAATTCCTGAAAATGCAACAATTATCCCTCAGGGGCCAGTATGGACAGTCCAGAACAACACTGCATTGTTTATCCACATGTTTTACATGTACCATTTCCACCAGACAAAGAACTTGCTACAAAGGAAGAGACATGCAGCTAGGCTCTTGCCAATGGTGTCCCCTCACATCATCACAGCTGTGTTCATGATGAAGTAGCTTCCAGCAGATTCAATCAGAGCTCCAGCTGGTGTTACGTTAGTCTTTGAATAGGACACAATTAGTTCTTTAAAACAGAGGTCGATATATAGTGTTGCTTCCTCCACTGACAAAATCTGAGTTCAGAAGCTAAGGGGTCCACATGGAAAAGATCTCTTACGTTATTACACTTAAAAATCCAAACCAGGGTTTTTCTTCCCTTGCCCATAGCTTTGGACTTGATGGATTTGGAGGGCCTATGCCCAAGACAATATTAAACGAGAAGCTAAGACTGTATTTTGACCCACAGTTTTTGATTCCTCATACTGATAAGTCAGTGGGCAGACAAGAGGTTTGTTTTACTGTCTGGGATGTTTCATTCAAATTACCAGGAAAAAAAAACAAAAACGGATTGCTGCTATACCATGAACAAAATGAGGAACTGTGGTAGGTTGAATAATGGTCTCCCAAAGATTTTCCTAATCTCTGGAATGTGTGAACGATGTGTTACATGACCATAGGAACTTTGCAGATGTGATTACATGAAGCCTACTGAGATGGGAAGATAGTCTCCAATCTACTGAGGTGGAGAGATAGTTAGGCCTGATGACATAATCCCAAGGATCATTACAAAGACAGAAGGCAGAAATAGAGGGACAGAGGAACAAACAGAAGGCAAAAATATTTGAGGTACTAAGTGCTACCTTTGATAGGGAGGTAAGGGCTGATGAGCCAAAGGATGTAGGCAGCTTTGGAAGCTGGAAAGGACAAGAAAAGAGACTCTCCTCAGAGCTTATGGAGGGCATACAACCCTGTGAACTCACTTTAGACTTCTCACTTCCAGAACTACAGTAAATGTGTGTTGCTTTAAGTCACTGATTTTGTGATGATTGGTTGTGGCAGCAATAGGAAACTCATACCTAGGCCATGTCTAGAAATCTGTGGATTCATCGGAGTGGCTGCTGGTGCAGATACTGCTAACCATGAGCAGTGTCAGAGGTTCACGTGGAGCTGCGGGAACCAATACATACAGGATAACTTGGCACTTGTATATTTGGGGTAACCCCAGCGGTTACAAACTCTCAACTGACTGAGGCCAGCAGTGCTTAATGGGAAGTGGAATATGAAATAAGGGACAGAAGCAAAAAACTCAACTTAGACCTTATGATCAGCAATACAATTGGTGATTATGGCAGGCATGTTGTACAGTATATTGAGCATAGGCTGTATCATGAGGCCAATTTGTCACGATACCATCTTGTTCTCAATTTTGTCAGCAATGACTGGCATCCAGAAGGAAAAATAGAAGGAATATAAATTTTCTGGTGCATAGGATAGATAGAAGCTGATTGGTTTAATAATTTTAATATAAATCAGACAAATATGTGCTTATCGTGTCAGGGAATGTCCATTTCCATTTCTTAGTTATGAAATTCTGTTTTGCTTCCAAACCTTTTAGATGCTAGGGAAAAAAAAAAAACCTCATTTCCTCTGCCAAACTATGACCTTTTAAAGTAGAATATCCCATGAGGATGCCTATTTTCATAATGTTCAATTTGGCTTCTTTACAATGGAGCTATAAAATAGAAATGCTTAAATCTGCCCCTGAATCTGTACATACATACATATGCCAACTGAGTAGCTTGGGTATTTAAAGTTCCTTCTAGTAGGACAAGTAAATAGACTTCTCTCATCTGTCAAGTTAAAACATTTTATTAGTACCTAAAAAAGGTTAGGGGAACAGAAGGAGTTGTCATCATAGAGAGGAGGAGGTATAATTGTGGGTTATTGTGAAATAAGTCATCATCTGAGTGACTATAATCAAGACAATAATACACTCAATTATATTTCCTTGGGGTTCTTCAGCAAAGAAATAGTCCTTCTGACAAACTCTTGCTCTAACTGTGAAGCACTGAGTCTACACCATTTAACTATGCCAGGTCACACCATCCACATAGTAGCTCATACATTTAAATGGTACCCCTGAAGATGTACTTTGCAACCCTGACCATTGGCTCCTGGCTTTCATTCCATTGAATTTCATTTTCCATGTCTCTAGACTCTTACTGGCATTAACCATAACTTTTGTGCACTCAATGCTTCATAAACTGGAAAGCTCATTGTAATCCATTCCAAAAACGAGCAAAATTAAATAGTAGAAATATCTAGGCTTTTAAAACACAAACTACTTTGGGGGAGGGTGACTCTTTGCAGTTAGCAGGGTGATGTAAATTTCTGTTATCCTTTTTACCACTTCAAGAGTAAAATATATTTTCTGCAAAAAGCTGTTCTGTGGACTGAAAACAGAAATAGTATACGTGACTGTCGATACGGTTTTCTAAATCAGTCCTGTAAAGTAGGTTATAAGCGGTTTCCTGGTCACTCACGACAAGTGAAGGAACAGTGCCAACTTGGCACTGCTGCAGTTTCTAGAAAGGGGAGCCACCCCCATTCCGGTGGCTGCCAGCTGAAGTGGTAAAGGGAATCATTACTTGTGAGTCAGTTTCTCACAATCAGAGATGAAAGAAATTCATTGTCTCAAGGAGTTCATTGAGAAGATAAATAGAAGCTATCATAGAAATGCTCTTATCTTGTAAAATAATCTCCCCTCTGGGGTCTCTGCCCTAATCCTCCCCTTTGCCTTTGTCCCTCTACCTACATAAATGTCTCCGCTCCTGCCAGGGCCACACCCTCACATTTTATGCTGTATTGTATGATCTCTCAATTCTCATGAATGTTGCTCTTTCTATCTCACCCCTACCCTCATTGCTGAATCATCCATCTCCATTCTCATCAGCGCTCAAACATGCTTTTGATGTTCACTTGGGTTTTTTGCTTTATTAAAATCATGTTTGTTAGTGGCTCTAGATCATGGATCCTCTTTTGCTTCTGGGCTTTTTGTTTTCCATTCCCTCCTTGGTTCTGGCATGTGGATTTGCTCATCTCTCATTCTCTCCTCAAATCTCCAAGCCTTGGGTGATTTTTCCACTGATTAACTGAGAATAAATTGCCAAGGCCAGCAAATACTTACTTTTTAGCAAATAAAATGATAACTGCTCTGTTTTGGTTTTTTTTGTTTGTTTGTTTGATTGTTTGTTTGTTTGTTTTTGAGTTCTCAGCAGCATCTGACACCGTTGTCCACTTTTTGACACTTTTTCCCCTTGTAGCTTTGAGACAGAACACATCGTGTTCTTCCTTCTACTTCTTTGGTCAGTGTGCTCCCCCAGTTTCCTGTTTGTACCTTTCCTCTCCTTCAACTCCAAATGTCATGGTGTCCCATTTTTTTTTCTAACTTGGCACGCTTTCTCTTTTCTTTAGAGTCATTTTTCCCAGATGAGTTGTTTTAAATTCAGGATTTTAAACACTATTTGTGTGCTGAAGACTCCAAAATCTACATATCTACTCCTGCCTTCCCTCCACAAATCCTAACTCCTACTGACAATACCAAATGTTACCTCTCCACGTGAATGACTACTTGGTACCTCAGATTCAATATTGCCAAAACACAACCATGAATTGCTCTCCTTAGCGGTATGTGCCCTGCTCTTTTCCAATCTTCTACATCTCAGTACATGTTAATGCTAAGTTGTTTGAGCATAAAATATAGCACATGCTTTTCATTTCTTTCGACACCTCACTGCCATATCTGGTGCTATTGTATTTACCTTTAAGACATCTTTCAGAACTGTCCCTTCCAATTAATCTCCAGTAATAACCACTTTAGCCCAAATCACCACTACTATTTGTTTGAACTGTTGTCATAGCTTCATAATTGTCCCCTTGCTTTCTCTCTTTCTCTCCTAAAATCTTCCCACATAGCCAGTAAAGTGATATGTTCAGTCTGCTAATTAGAATGTCATTCCCTGACTAAAACCCTTCAAAAGCCTCCTGTCATCACATACACGACTCACTACTTATTAAATGAGCTGGGCTGAGAATGAATAAAAAAATGAAATGTCTCTGTACTGTTTCACTACTGCCATTCAAAAATCACTCTATTGGACTTTTCCTGTCCATTTCTGGATGTTTTATTGAGCTAGTTTCATAGATTCTTTTCTTAATATATTCATGTATTGATTAGCAGTCTTGTTTTCTGGTATTAGAAAAAAACAGACCAATGAAACATCAAAATACTTCATTGTGTCATACAATGTAAATCGTCTCCCTCCACAGCTCAGGCCTGATCCAGATTGTTAAGAATATAAAATAGCAGAAAAGAGAAACATGCTTTGTTTTTTTTTTTTCCTTTTTCTTTCACTGTCAACTCCCTGACTCACAGTTTTTATTCCTGGGTCCTCCAGAACCTGGTATTGAAAAAAGAAGGATTTAGGAGAAATGGCAATCCTTCCATGGAACGAAAGCCTAAATGCCTCTTTGTGTGTTTGCTTTTTGTTTGTTTGTTTTGTTTTGAGATCCATCACTTTACTGAGACCTGCTGCTGTGTTTTTTTCTGGTATGGATCATAACCCAACATTTGGCCACTTGTCATTCATCTTCGGTGCCCCCCTCTGATACTGTATCCCATGTGGATTCTTTCTGATTGCATCACATCGCCCTGACACGCTAACAGGCAGACTCCTTTGGTAAGATTCTGTCACCCATCTCCCCTACCACGCTGAAGCCTGAAGACATGGTAGGAGGAGGCAGATGAGTGAATGTGAGGAAGCAGACCCTGAGAAACTATTAGCCTCTTGAATTCTTCTACAGCTTTGAGATAGTCTAGAGTTTGGTGATGAGGTAAGAGTTACAAAAAAAGGTTTTTATCCATACCCTTAGCAACTTTATTACTGGTAAATCACGTCATTTAGAAATGTCATGATAATTGCCTCCCTTTCTTCCCTGTTTTTAGGTGGGTGAGAGATAGACCCCCAAAAAATAAAAATAAAAACCTACAGAGTTATCTCTTTAAAGGGTAACCATATGCATTATAAATCTTGTCTTTCTACCTTGTTTACAGAACCTGAAAGGATTTGGCTCTTAAATAATGCTTCTACCACACCTTATCTTCCCTCCCTCCCTCTCACCTATGCCCAAACAGCAGCAGCTTTATTTTAGAGCCTTACATAGAAGCTTGTTTTGCCATAAGATATTTTGTTTGCTATTTTTTTCTTCCTGGAATAGTTTTTCTCCTGAGATTTACATGGCTAGATCCTTTATTTCATTTTATTTTTTTAGTGCTTTGGTTAAAATGCCCCCTTCTCAGAGAAACTTACCCCTGACTTTCCTATTTGTTGTAGCAACAGAGTCACTGTTACAACAAACTTAGCACATTTCTGTGCAAAATTCCCTTCCCACTTTCTCAGACAACTATTTTACTCCTCTCGACAAACACCCAACACTGTTTTTTCCTTTTCTCATATTTTATGACCGTGCTTCTATTTCTCCAAGAAACCAGAAGCAAGAATAAGAAAATGACAGCATCTTGCTATCACAAAATCTCCCTTCGAAATTGTACACTCGCCCTCCTGCCTTATTCCCACTGTGGACAGACTCTCTCTACTCATAACCAAGACTAACCCAGTCACTGTGAGATGCCCCTCACCCTTCCTTACTTATGAGAACACTATTCAATCACCTCTCACGCTCTGCGCTTACTCAGTTGCTGCACTCCAATCAGGAAAGAAACACGCTACAGTGTCTCCTATTGTAAATAAAACCCTCACTTTGTCCCTCATTTTTCTATGAGGGACAGAAATCCTATGCCACTTCTCTTTCATTTGCAATGAGAACCCTTGAAAAATGTATTTCTTCTAGCTCTTTCCATTTTCTTAACTATGCTATCTATGGTTTCCTCTCAATTCCATCAAGTTTTATTTCTGTCTTCCAACTAAAACCATTCTTGTAAATGTTAGCAAAAATTTTACTATGACAAAAGCAGCAACCAGTTCACCTTCCTCCTAATTGTGTTCAGTGTTTCTCAGACCCATTTACAAGCTGAAGACTGCAAAACTGAGATTTCAACACACGACTTTATCCCAGAACTCCAGACTTCTACAAATTCCTAAGATGATATCTCCGAGTCCATGACTAACAGTCTTTCTAACATTTTATGCACTATTGCAGATGGTCCCAAATTTGGAATGACAAAAAGGAACACTATATTCATACCACCATTTTGCTTATGTTTCAAGGATACAAAGTGAAATATATTAACAAAACCAGATAGTTGTCTCATGGTCAACAGTAGTTTCTAGCCCCCTCCATCCTTAGGTACCTGGTAGCAAAGGATGGAAAATGGGAGGAGCTCCTTGCTCCATTCTATACCTGTGTTTTATATTGTGTTTCACCACTGAGAATATACCAATCTTCATCTCTCTCAGGTCCCTGCAACTGGTCACTCAGGAGTTTCACACACTAGTACACACACTCATATACATGCATGCATAAATACAATTATCTATTCTTCTCCATACCTTCATTGACTGATTTTGTTAGTGAGTTGGACCTTATGTGAAATATCTCCTAAATATGACCTTTTCTTTTTTCCAATTCAACACTCAAATCTACAGCACTTACCACTTATATTTATCTGACAACCCTTTCCTTCCTTTGTTCCCTTGTCCTTTCTTCTCATCACCAACCAATGTGTAAGCCTCTTGGGAGAAAAGACTTACCCTAATTTGTTCACTGCTAAATACCCAATTTCTATAACATTGTCTATCATGCAATAGGTACTTAATAACTACATATTGAATAAATAATTGATTATCCGCTTGCTCAGACTCCAGGAAATACAATAGATATTACCATTGATGAATTCCATTGTCAAGTATAATTAAAACTCACTATACTTTGAGAAATACTTGGTTCTTCATGTGGGTTTTAGTAATTTTTTTATTATTCTTCATGCTTATTCTCAAGATAGCTTTCTTGCATAAGACTTTGTCAACCTATAATTTTGTTAAGTGCACAATCTTTGTTCTTCTTCTACTATTCATCTGATAAAGATCCCTGGGCTTTTATTATATTTGTCTTGTTCAAACCTTTAAACATATTGCATTGACAAAAGTCATTCCATGAGTGAAAATACACTGAATAATATTTTACTAATACTATTCAGTTCACTCTTAGTTTTCAGGAGAGGTATTAATTATGGCTAATAAAAAGACATCAAAAAAGAACAAAAATAATATATCTGGAAAAGTATTTTATGACTAATTTATACCATGAGTCATCTTGCCTATTTAAACTAATATTTTTTATATTTTATATGCTCCTAAACACTTGAATTCCTATATCCAAGGTTTTATGATTAACTCTACATATTCCTAAAAACAATTACAAAAATAAGTGAGTATATTAAGTTTAGTTATCTATTGAGAATATGAATTATTTTGCAAGAAATTGTGATCATACTTACTCATTTTAAGTCCCCTTTGAAGGAAGATGAATGAATGGTCCATGAGAACTCGAAACTGGGCATCTACCCATGTTCCATGTGACCCAAGAACAGGAAACTGAAAACTCCTAATAGCCATAGTGAGAAGTGAATTGAAACAGGTGATTAAGTCAAGGCTATAGAGGTCTTAATGGGACTATTGTAAAAGGAGTAGAGATGATGAATGAATTATTTTTTTTGTATCTCCCCCACAACTGAAGTCTTCTATCTAAAGAGGTAACTTCCCTTGTTGACTCTGTACTTCTGTATTCAAATATAAAATTGGATCCATATTTCCCTCCGTGGTGCTCTGTCCACCTAACAATGGCTTCCTTTGTTGATGGTTCTCTATAATGCTGATTTTTATTTCATTTCATCAGAGATTCTGCTTATTTCAAATCATGCTCCCTCAAGGTGAAAGCTATGTGTTACTGTGCCAATTCTTTCTTCTAAGCTCCAAATTCACCCTGCACTATATATACTGCCTGATAAGAAACAGAAGCCCTTTAAGCATTTCTGCTGTAATGGGAGCGTGATGCTACATTTTCTCAGTAGAGATCACTAGAGGGAGGGCCTTCTCCGGCTACTGTGCCTTGGTCAGCAGGTTGGGGATAAGGACATCTTACAGAGCTGTGCATCACTCATGCTCATAGAATGCCCTTTAGTGACACTGCAGCCTCAGCTGTGCACCACCCACCTGCAGGACAGTTCCCAGCCCCTCTACATGCTACTATGCTACTATCTGCTGTTGCTGATCTCTTTTTCCCCATCTGTATTCTAGCAGATTGTTGCCTCCTGGCCCAGTAATATAGCCCAATGCTGACTTCGGCAAATTAGCAAACTTCTCTGCTTCCTGGTGGGTTAAACTAAACCTTCTTCAAGGAAGTCTGAGCTCCAGCCTTGGGATAGAGCCTCCCTTATCAATTTGTCCTTTCTTAGATACTCTCTCCATGATGTCTAGGATAGCACATAGAGTTTCTTTAAATTTTATAGTTCTTCTCCTGCTGTAATTGGATAATTCTTTACATTAAACTATGCAGCTTCTATTTCCTGATTGGCGTCTAGCACTTAGCAAACTCAATGACATCTAATGTGATAAGTTTATTCATTAAGGAAATAATTAATGCCACGCCCTATATTCTAACTTGGTTTTCTTCTCATCATTCACTACTGGGTTACTCTCATGAACTCATTTCCAGTGAGTAAGAACATTTACTTCCTGAGTTTCTATAGCATTTTTACCTGTTTCCCAATTAATCAAATATGTTTTTACTAAGCCTCCTCAACAATCCGGTTTTCTCTCATATTTTAATTAATCAAATTGAGGAAATCCTACCTTTTATTTGATTTTTTGATGCTAAATAGCTACTTGATCCTAGTATTTCTTGGCCACACATGAGTATTAAGAAATAAATCCCTTCTCTGATTCCTATTAAACCTAACAGACATTAATTTATACAGTAAGTGGATTTTACCCTTGGCATTAAACTTATTTGGTAAGGAACTTTAAAGTTCATTAATTAAAATTCAGGTCTGCTGATATCCAAATGACTTTTCACATATGACAAAATATGTGAAACTGGCAAAAAAACAATATTTAACACCTGTCATTGTTTAATCAAATTGTGATCCAGTTTTATATCTTGGATGTTACTGCAGAATATGGATATTTTGAGAATCACTTTAGGGTAAGCAGTGTTTTACTAGAAACTAGGAATGACTTTTATTCTTCATGTTTCCTTTTATCCTTGATGTTTCAAGAAACATCATTCAGGTATTTAAAGTTTAAGAAACTTTGATTAAAAGAGGATAGTAAAAGTGTGCTGCTTGAAATTTTTTAATAAAATGATCTACATTATCTGAAATGAGAATTTTAGGATAAAATCATGATTTCCAAAGCTAGTAACACATTTATATTGTTATATTGTTATATTGATATTGTTAATTTCAGAAAGCACCTCCTCTGCTTAAAGCACTATCCTTGGGGTTTGGCATAAAAATGAGTAAGATAAAATTTTGTATTCAACAAAAGTTAATATCTAGTGGGAGAAGATAAACTAAAATAAAAACATTACAAACTAGATCATGAGAATCTGGAAAATGTTGAGTATAAGCCAAGTATAAAAATCAAACAAACAAAATTCCTAGAACTAGCAAGTAATTATACCAAGGGTGTAGGACACAAAGTTAATATGTAAAAGTTAATTACCTTTTAATATCCCAGCAATGAATAAGTGTAATTCAAAATGAAAAACCTACTACCATTACAATAACACTCCCCATAGCGAAATATGTATAAATCTAATAATATATCTACATCTGTACAAGAAAATCTACTTAACCTCTAATGAAAGATTTTAACAGAAACTAAGTGGAGAAATATTCATTAATAGGAATACTCAATATATTCAAGATGCCAGTTCTTCACTACCTAATCTATAGATTTCATGCCATCCCAATAATTCCAGCAACTTAATTTTTGGGTATCTACAAAAGTTTTCTAAAGTTTATAGAGAGACAGACAAAGAATTGCCAACACAGTATTGCAAAATAAGAACAAAGTTTGAGGACTGACACTACTCAACTTCAAATCTTACTACGAAATCACCATGATGAAGACAGGGTGGTCCTGGTGAAAGAATAGATCAGCAGATCAATGGAAGGAAATAAGCAGCTCAGAAATAGACCCGCATAAGTAGAGTCACCTGATGTTTGACAAAAGAGCAAAGACAACACAATGGAGAAAAGATAGTCTATTCAACAAATGGTGCTGGAACTACTGGACACCCACATGCAAAACAGTGAACCTAGATGCAGACCTTACAGCCTTCACAAAAATTAACTAAAAACGGATCATAGACCTGAGGATAAGTGCACAATTGTAAAAATCCTAGAAGATAACAAAGGAGAAACCCTACATGACCTAGGGATTCCTGATGACTTTTAGATATAACAACAAGGCACCATGTATGAAAGAAAGAACAAGAAAACAGGACTTAATTAAAATGAAAAAAATAATGTGTTCTGTGAAGAATACTGTTAAAAAATGAAAAGGGCACTGACCTGGAATATTTGCAAAATATATATCTAATAGAGAACTATTATCAAAAATATACAATAACTATTAAACTTTTAACAATGTGAAAACAACCTCATTTAAAAAATGGGCCAATAACCTGAATAGTCAATGGGGGAGAATGCTGAACATTTCACCAAATAAGATATACAGATGCCAAAAATCATATGAAAAGATGCTCCACTGCACATGTCATTGGGGGATAGAAATTAAAACAATGCAATGCCATGACACGACTATTAGAATAGCAAAAATTTGCAACACTGCCAACACCAAATTCTCATGAGGATGCAGAACAACAGAAACTTGCGTTCATTGCTGGTGAGAATGCAAAATGGTGCAGACGCATTTGAAGACATTATGATATTTTCTTATAAAACTTAACACACTCTTTAATTCAGCAATTGTTCTCCTTGATATTTGCCCAAAGCAGTTGAAATTTATGCCCATACAAAACCTTGCACAAGGAAGTTTATAGCAGCCTTCTCAGTAATTGCTAAAACCCAGAAGTAACCAAGCATTCATTCCTCCAGTAGATGAATGCCTAAGTAAACTGTGGTATGCCCAGACAGTGGGGTATTATTCAACACCAAAAAAGAAATACATTATCAAGCCATAAAAACACATGAAGGAAACTTAAATGCATATTACTAAGTGAAAGAAACCAATCTGAAAAGGCTACACACTAATTCAACTATACAATATTCTGGAAAAGGCAAAATTATGGAGACAGTTAAAAAAATCAGTGGTTGCCTGAGAATAGAGGAAGGGAGGGATGAAAGGCATAGCACAGAGATTTTTTTAGGATGTGAAACTTCTCTGTATCATGCCATATGGTGGATACATGTCATTATCCACTTGTCCAGACCCATACACTGTATAATACCAAGAGTGAACCCTAATGTAAACTATGAACTTTGAGTGATAATGGTGTGTCAGTGTAGGTTCATCCATTGTAACAATGTCCCTCTATGGTGGGGGATGTTGCTAATGGGGGAGGCCGTGCATGTGTGAGGAAGGGGGTCTATGGGGAGTCTCTGTACCTTCCACTTAATTTTCCCCTAACCCTAAAATTATTCTAAAAAATAAAGTGTACTTCAAAACAAAAACATGTTTCAGCTTTAAATTAAAGTTCTTATGTTATAATGGGAAATAATGTAGAAAACTTTTGGAGGAATTATATGGGCTAACTAATATTTTCAGTAAAAAATTTCATTTTTAACACAAAATGATTACGCATTGACTGTCAGCAAATTTATAGACTTTATACAAAAATATAAAGAGTGAACTATAAGAACAGTTCTTATCTTTATCAAGTATCCATCTCAGGCTTGGATTAAGTATGTATTGTTAAAACATTGGTGTGCCTTTTCTAAGACCATATCATATTCACTTATAAACATTGCACTGGTTTTTATGAGAATGTACAGTAAAAAAACAAGGACCTTTTTAAATCTTATTTATCATTTTATGCTTCCTTCACAGAATACTTCTTAGCACATATAACCCCATGATAAATGTTTATCACATTATAAATGAATCCATATAGATGTATGTGTGCATGTACACAGAAAAAATACAATCAGTCTATACATTGTTTGAAATATTGTTTCATAACAATATTGGTAAATGATCTTTATTGATTTAAATAGCTACCTGGTATTTAACTATATCATAATTTTTGATCCAGGCTCCAAAAGATGGAGTTTGGGATTGCCTATAATTATTAACTAATATACACAATTGAATATGCTTTTACATGTATCTTTGCATGGTTTTAGAACTGTTGGTCAGTGTGAACATGAGTTTTGCATTTTGGTGAGTTATGGACAAGTTCTATTCCTAGTGGATGAAGCAATTTATGTCTCTGAAAATAATGTGACTAATTAAGGGTGGCATTAAACTTCAATTTATAAAGTGGGGTCTTTGTCAGAGAGTGAGACAGTCTCTAAAACTCAGCATTTAAATTATTTATTACTTAGGGTACTTTATTGTCTTTAATGAATAAACAGGGAAACTAATTCTGAATTGCCTCCAGTTGGGGGCCACAGCATCTGCTTGCAATGAGTGAAAGTGACAGAATCTAATACCTCTTATCCAAGAAGCCAAGAACACATGCATTCAGTTTTAGTGTCCTTTCTGTTTACTCACTTCCTCATTAATTAAGTTCCTTGATAAGATAACAGTTTTTGAGTACCTCTTAGTTGCCGATCACTTATTTAAGCCTAAACGATCAGACAGTTTCTGAACTTAGAGAGTTAATGGTCTTGTGGGAAGTTTGTATAAATAGCATTTGTGGTAGGCGGCAATGACTGTATTTTGATAATATAAATGAAGGGTACACTGAGAACACAAATTGGCCACATAATTACATCTTGGATGACATGGTAGCAGTCTATCATGACCCTGAAGAGAAAGTAATGGGCAAGCTGATATCTGAAAAAAAAAGGTGAGATGAGTTGGACAGGTAGAGATTAGTCAGTTTGGTTACCCAAGAAAAAGATGAACAGTGCCTATATTTCCTGAAGAATTTGCTAAAGTGCCTAAAAAACAAACAAAAAAAAATACTTGAGTGAGTATTGAGAAGTTAACAAAATGTTATTTCCCTAATGCTTTCCTCTTCTGAAGCATATTGCAAGTTTAAGACAAAAATTTTAAAACATTTTATTTATTTATTTTTAGGTAGAGGGGAAAGGAGGAAGAGGGACATCAATGTGTGGTTGCCTCCCATGTGCCCCCTACTGGGGATCTGGCCCATAACCAAGGCATGTGCCTGGACTGGGAATAAAACCAGCAACACTCTGGTTCACAGGCCAGCATATATATCAATCCTTTAAGCCACACCAGCCAGGGCTAAGCTAAGTTTTTTAAAAATAAAATATTATCTTGCTACATTCTTAGTATATTCCAGTTTCCACTGAAAATTACAGTATTTATGTTTTTTTCTTCCAGTATAGGTTTTTATGGAAAATATTCCCTGAACACTCCTTAAATTTCAAAGGAATTTTTTATGCACAAGATCTTCAGCAACTGTAGCTTAAAAACTGTGTTTGAAGTAAATTAATACTTGTTTATAATTTATCAGTTATAAATATATAACCTTGCCTTGTAGTAAGATCCATAAGGTTCACAAAGTAGCTGATAAAACTGTAGGAAACACATGTTTGTTATCTGAATTTATAGACGGTTGAACTCATAGGCCTTGCAAAATAGCATTAGATCTTATCAATTATACTTGAAATAAAATGTCATTGCGCTTTTGGAAACTCCTTATTCAATAAATCATTTTTTGCCAGAAATGAATTCACACTATAAGGATATCTAGTATTAATGTGATAGAATTTGAATGTTCTCTCATATTCCAAAGAGATTCTTCTCATGAGACACATGAGTTAGCCAATAAAGAATACATAAAGATGAACACACTCTCCCACTTATTTATTTCATTTCTAAATAAGGCAGGGACCAAATGAACAAACAGGCAAACGCACTCACCATTCATCATAGAGTGGTTTTGTGATACCTTCTCCAGGAATACTGCTGCAAAAGTCAGCATTGTGTATTTCAGGAATGCCCTCCCTGGCTTTGTTCCATTTCTTCCCAGTTTTGGCTCTTTATTTTACGTGGAACACTTTTTTGCATGGAAGGTGTAAGTAGGTGCCTGAAGAGCATAATAGAAACAATTAGATAATTAACTTTCTAAAAACTTACAAATATAAACATCAAGGCAAATAATCAGTTCTTTTCACACAAAAAATCTTATTTTCTATATATTTTATTATATAAGGCAAACACAAGTTTTAGCATTCTATGGAAGAATAACATGTAAAAAGTATTGCTCTGGCTTGCTATTTACATACTTGGGAGAGATGGTAAAGAGATAGGAAACTTTAAACTAAGGCAAGGACATCATGAAGATAAGTCTATTTCCCACAGCTATGTTCCCTTCTGGCCATGAGACCTACTGTGAGATTTCTTCCTAGAAATTAGCTCATTTTGAAGGTTACTCTTGCCTGATATTTTTCATCATGATTTTATAGGTATATAGATGGTAATGCATTAAAATAGATTTCTAAAAAAATAGAATACATAAAGAAATTTACATTTTCCCCCTTAGTGTTGAGTAAAATTAATCAGATGCTCCGAAATTTTCATCAGGATTCTAATCTTCTAACACATAATCCTGGCAGATTTCTGTAGCTCTCATTTTAGATAGGCTTCCATGAATGATTCGTATTTGTCACATGTACAAGTTTTTGTTCCTGAGTGATCTCCCCATAGAACACATAGGATTTCTAGTTTGAAAATCTTTTATAATTAAACTTTTAGTCTTTAGTGAATACACTAGTCCCTGACCACACCAATTATACCAGCTGAAAATGTCATTTTATTTTATGTAATAGGATAGGTATTCATGGACTCTCATTATTCATCAAGAGGTGCACACACACCAAAAATAGAAGAAGAAACAAAAACAAAAGCAATAGCATTTTCCACTGTTTTCCTGTAGTCTGAATGTGATGAAATGACCACAAGAAGAAATTTTATACACATGTTGGGGGAAAAGGGCCACATGACAAGCTCAGGGGAGGCCTGTCTGGTAGGCAGTATAAACTTAGAGGCCAAAAGTAGCCACCTATGATGATTTGCACATAAAAATTCCCAACTAAATAAGAGTCCTGGTGGCTACATGCCTATAGCTTCCTTGAGCATGTTCGATCTGTACCTTAAGTGAACTAAGGTAACATACCTTGGGAATTTCAGAATAATCTCCTTCCTCTGGACCTCTGTGGGTACACCCACCAGACCAGAGCAGGAGAGCACAACCCCTCATCATTGTCCAGTTCCCTGCATCCCATCTCTGGGTGCTGTAAATGTTACCTACCCCGTACCTACCAATGTGTAATAAGTACATTTGTCTGTTTTCACCTGTATGCAGTTTCAGAGATTTCCTCATTGTTTTCTCCTGTTGCCTTAATCTGTCACCAATAAATTTCATGTAACCTCCCTTATGTCTCTTCCTTTGATTCTAATGTATAAAATAAGTGACAAAACTGACATTCTCTGGAGCATTTTCTCAGTTCGTTAAAATTTTGCCTCCTGGTATTTGTTGTCAGTTTGGCTCAAATAAACTCACAAAAATTCTCTACAAGTTTGGATGTTTCTTACGTCTGACAACAGTAATTTGTACATGTGTGGAATTTTCAGGTGTGTCCTTTTCACGTGCTGTCTGGCTGCATCCTATAATTTTTCTTCAGTTTTGCTTTTCTATAACTTAGGATGAAGCCCTATAATTTATTTTCTGAGTTGTGTCTATAGAGGAATTTACCAGCTGTATTACCTCGTGTCTAAAAGATACTTCATTGCAACTTGGTTTTTATGGAATTTTTTTTTTATTTCCTGTTAATCATCATTCAGGGAATGTCAATCACAGTGCAACAAGAAATTTCCTGCCCAAATCACTTAAAGGAGATTGTCCTCTGAGAGTCAACCTTTCTGAAGTGGTTATTTTGTCAAAAATCACTCATGACCATGAAAAGAAAAAATACAAAATTCATGGAACATTTTGATACAATATAAAAACATTTGGATTCACCAAAATGAAAACTTTTGGAAACACTTCAGAAGTAGAACTAAGAAGGTCACATTTAAGCCACAAGCTCACTGTAATCCTTATTCTTTCGACAGATAAAACTTCTTTTCTCCATGAACAGAAGTTTATCACTGTGAGGATTTATAGGCTCATGTCCTTATCTTGCATGTGTAATTTAGGTAAATATATTCCACTTGGGATTCATAAAGTTACTTTTTTTGTGATTTTTATTTTGTGTCCACACAAACTCTCCTTCATTTTAAAGGGCATAAACTTTATATCAGGGGGTTGTAAATATGCACATATCATTCATAGTGCTGCTGTCAATCAGAATTGAAAGGAAGGCTATATAAACAGTTCAGTCACTGTTTGTTGTCAGTGTAAACCGATTTCCAAATGAATGCTATGTGCATGTTTATCTTTCTGCTGTAAATTTAACTCTTTAAAGGTAGAAGAGAGTTTGTGTGAATACAAAATAATCACAATAAAAAGTAATCTTATAAACTTAACTGGAATATATTTACCTAAATTGCACGTAAACAATAAGATCATTACCAGGAAGGTAATTCTGGAAACAAGATCAAGTTCGTAATTGAATTTGCAAGGTAATTGAGTTACTTGAGGTACTTTAATACATGGGATGGAGATGGAGTATTCATGACTGCTCTGTATGGGCAACTCCTAGAATTCCCAAATTGAGAGTACCCATAAATGACTGACACTGATAGCCATTTTCCCTTAAAAATAGGTGTAAATATAGTGGAGTACATGGACTTGTAAAAGAACTCAGAGTCTGTTTCTTTATTGTGAATTATATTAATGTCCTGGGGCTTCTGTAGCTAATTTCTATAGACTTGGTGGCTTAAAACAATGGAAATGCATTCTCCCACCATTCTGGAGGCCATAAATCCAAAATCAATATCTCTCTGTTGTGATCAAGATGTCAGTAGGGCTGTACTTTCTCTGGAGGGTCTAGGGGAGAATCCCTTCCTTCTCTTATCCAGGTTTTCCTTCCTTCTCTCGTCCAGGTCTGCCGGCTGCTGGCATTCTCTGGCTTGCGGCCAAGTCCTCCAATCCCTGCTTCTGCAATTGCGCTGTCTTCCATCTGCCTCAAATCTTCTTCTGCCTACCTTGTATAAAGATAGTTTTATTATCAGGCCCTACTCTGTAATCCAGAATAATATTCTGGTCTCAAGATCTTTAATTTAATCATATCTGTGATGACCCCCCTCCCCTTTTTTAAGGTAACATTTACAGGTTCTCCTGTTTAGAAGCTGATACCTTAGGGTGGCTATTATTTAGCAAATGGCAGTCATGAACAATGAAAAGACTCTCGTGATACTTCAAAAATATTCATTGAGCTCAGTTTCCATGAATGTTAAAATGTGCTAATTGCTGATATTTCAACTTCTTGAGGATACCTTGACATCCTTGCTATTATCAAAGAGCACAGAGATCTAGAAAGAGAAGTTTGTCCAAATGTTTATGATTCCCAGCTATTTCACTGAATCACCAGATAAATGAGCCCCACCTCTTTCAGGAGGAATTGACTTCCAAGTGGTCATACCAGGTAGCACAGCAGAAGAAATTAAAGTCTGTGATATTTACATTGGTTCCAGGAAAAGCCAGGGAGAGAGACACAATACTCAAAGACCCCAACCTGCAGACCGAAGATATCTTTTCTTATTTACAAGTCATAGTCTTTAGATTCTCTGCTAACATATTTTTTTAAAAAACTTTCCACTATCTTTATGAAAATAATATAATATATATTTTTATTTCATGTAAAAAACTTTTGATGGGAAACAAAGAATAAGATAGCAAAACCAAAGGAAAACTATAGACTGACCTAGTAAATATATTTTTAAAAAATGTTTTAATCTTGATCTCCAAATTAGTAACATTTCATATAAAAAAGTTTTTGTAATGGACTGAAGGCAGTTTAATGACAGCAGAAAAATATGATAAAAGTAGTTAATTTGGTGAAAATTCTTAAATGTATTCGTCAAATGATTTTGACACCATTCCTTACATATTACTTCCAACTGTTTAAATATAAACAAAAAAACCTTATTATTTTTATTATTTGAAAAATTCTCAGATTTTAAATATACAAAAGCTTTATTGAAGAGTGATGAAATAAATAGGAGACCATTAATAAATAGGACTTTTTTACACTGGAGCAGGTTTAAAAATTTATAACAATGCTTCACTGAACTATTTGTGAATATCTAAAAGCAAACTGAATTTTCTTTTTTTTTACAATTCCTACTTTCCAAAAAAAAATATACAAAAAACAATTAATTTATTTGTTTAAAGCTAAAGAGAAAATAGTGTTTGAAGCATTGTGTATCCTTACAGCAAACCAAAATGTTTACATAAGAAAACTTTTACTCATTTGTGGCAGTTGGGATTATAATCCATACTCAAAATACTTTTATTTGCATTAAGAATCATCCTACATGAATAAAGATGCCAATTTTATCACCTACTTTTAAATTGTCTGAGGACATGCTGTAATGTATGTTTTTCATCTTGCAATTAAACTTTCCAAGATTTTATTGTGAAGGGCTGTTGAATTTTCAAAATAAATAGAAAACCTCCACTCTGGGTATATGTTAACTAGTTCCCATGGTGTAATAGAATTTAGATACAGGCAGTTTAGGTTTATATCTTGAAAACATCCTGATTAACTGGAGAATTTCATTTAGTTCCTTATGCCCTTTGATTCATTGCTTTCTCCTTTCTTCATTAAGTTGAGTGAATTGTTATAGTCTTTCAGTCAATGGAAAATATAACAAAGTAATTGAAGTAATGACGAACATATAATCTCACATCTGACAAAACAAAACAAAATGAAGAAACAAACAAATGAACCCCCCAGCCTGGTTATGATGGCTTCAGCGTTAATATTCAGTGGTTCACAGAGCAAAGCAGAAAGATACAAAGAATGTGATAATTGGCTATCTCTAAAGTTTTTATTTTGTTTATAAAATGATTCTTGCTTCAAGTTAACTGGAGCTATTTTAGATTGTATGAGCAGAAAATAAGCAAAGATAAAAGAGACTGTGACTTTAAATTTCTGTCTGTCTGTCTACCTATTATCTATCAATTCTCCCTCCTCCCACTTCAAAAAGCATCCTAGCTGACCCTGATTTAAGCCCCATTACTTGAAATTTGGTAGCATAGCTTTTTTGCTAAATTGATCTTTAATAAAGTGAATAAAATTACCACATTTGGTATAAATGATTCATCTAAGGTACTTTAGATATTAACAATTAACAAAGTTTTTCCAAAGGAGTTGCCATTGCATTGATAAATAATTC
>PVKM010016946.1:0-26365 GCA_004027735.1 Carollia perspicillata
TTTTTTGAATTCTTGTTTCTTCATTCTTTTCTGCTTGGCTGTTTGTTTCTTCCTTCTGGTCCACTCCATTGATTTGAGTCCCAGTTTTCTTCCCATCACTACTGGTTCCCTGTGCATTTTCCATCATTTCACTTATGAATGCCTTCATTTTTTCATCTAA
This sequence comes from Carollia perspicillata, assembly GCA_004027735.1. Classification (NCBI taxonomy): domain Eukaryota; kingdom Metazoa; phylum Chordata; class Mammalia; order Chiroptera; family Phyllostomidae; genus Carollia; species Carollia perspicillata. The sequence goes on from PVKM010016946.1 coordinate 161, forward strand.
TTTGCGACCAAAATCAACCAATTCTGTGAGCATCCTGATCACCAGTGCTTTGAACTGTGCATCTGATAGGTCGGCTATCTCTTCCTTGCTTAAAAGTATTGGCTGTGGGGCTCCGAGCTTTTCTCCTGTTTGAGTCATTTTTGGTCAGGTGGTGCCTGTTACATATGAGGGGCGGAGCCTTAGGTGTTCACCAGGGCGGGGCAGCCTAGTTGCCAAGTTGTGACGCTGTCTGTGGGGGCGGGGTCTGAGAGGGAACAATGGCGCCAGTTCCGCACTCTCTCGAATTTGCGTCCCCTCTGCTGACTTCCACAAGCAAACTGGGCCCCCCTGGCACTGGTTCCCAGGTAAGCAGGCCTATGCACACTCCGGGACCTTTTGGGTCTCCCCGGCGACCTCTCCTGTGAGGCTGGGAGCCTCTCCCAGCACCTTTTCAATCGGTGTTTTTAGGCTTTATTGCCCGTCGCTGGGGCCCTGGGCTGTGCGGTCCGTCTCACTGCCCGCTCTTGCCTAGTTTATTAGCATGCGAATGTGTGTCCACGGTTGGCCAACTGCCCTGTGTGCCTTGTGTGCTCTGCTCGTCTCCTCCTGTCTCCTCCCTGTGTCTGGGGTCTGCAAGCTCCACGCCCCTATGCTGCCCGGTGCTCCCGAGCCTGGCAGCCACCACATTTTCTGCCGCTTTCCCTCACCGCCGGCTGCCAGCTCCGCCCCTCTTACCGGTCTGATTGAATGGTTGCTGGACTTCCGTAGTTCAATTTTCTGTGTTCTAGTTGTGTTATTGTTTATAAATCTTTGTTGTCCTTAATCTTGGTTGTGAGAGGAGGTACAGTGTTTCCACCTACGCCTCCATCTTGGCTGGAAGTCGGTATTAAAGATTCAGATATGTCCTGGAAATTTATATCAATCAAATTTCATAAGTGAAATAATATTTAATAAAGAGTCCATATTACAATTTCAGCCTTGTTTTCTCTTCATCCCTGCTTTCTTACTGTGGCAGTGATAGTTCGTGTTTCCTAAATACTCCCTGTGCACCCCTGTACTGCTCAGCTTTCCTTGCTTTAATGTGAAACCATGTGACTATTTCTATCCTGTGGACACAAGCACAAGTGATGGGTGGCATTTCTTGTTTGAGACAATATGAGCTGGTGTGAATTTTTTTCTTAATTAATTTTTAAAAATTACAGTTGGGCCCTGGCTGGTGTAGGTCAGTGGATTGAGTGCAGGCCTGTAAACCAGAGGGTTGCGCTTCGATTCCCAGTCAGGGCACATGCCTGGGTTGCAGGCCAGTTCCCAGCAGGGAATGCATGAGAGGTAACCATACATTGGTGTTTCTCTCCCTCTTTCCTTCCCTTCCCCTCTAAAGATAAATAGATAAAATCTTTAAAAAAAAAGAAAAAGAAAAAAGTTACAGTTGACATACACTATTATATTAGTTTCAGGTGCACAACATAGTGAGTAGACATTTATATAACTTCCAAAGTGATCATTCTGATAAGTCTATTACCCCTCTGATACCCTACATAGTTAGTATGATATTATTGACCATATTCCCTATGCTGTACTTTACATGCCCATGTCTGCTTTGTAACTGGCCAAGGTGTGAATTCTTCGTGTTCTCTCCCCTGATCTGCAGGAGGAGTCGAGTGGACTCTGAGAGGGCAGAGCAGTGCAGAGGAGATAGCTTGGTGTCCTGTGTCACTGATGGAGGAGAAATGACAAGAACTGCCTCACATGCTGCAAATAGGGACACAAATGAGAACTAAATCATGGCTTTGTTAACCACACAGATTTTAGGATTTATTTATTATTGTAGTAAAAGCCTAGCCTATTCTGACAATAAATACTTCCCTTTGTTAGTTTCTGCTTATGAACACATCTGAAGGAGAATATGACCCACACCTGTGTTTCTCAAACTTTAGAAGGTATAGAACACTTCTCAGAGGAAAAGAAAGTCTCTTGGACCACTTTATTTAATAATTGTTTTTAGGTAAGTATGTATATGAAATTAAGGAACAATTCGGTTCATGTATAGCTTTTATGTAACCAGCACCAAACATTTTTAAATAATCACATATACAGGTCAAATACAATTTACGATTGATAATATTCTGTTGAAATAAAATTGTGTGCATTATGTTTACTAGTTGCAAAATACAATCTCAAGTTTAGTGCTACCTCTTACTTGTTTCTGTATTTTGATTGTAGTGACTCTGGCAGAGAAAGCCTGGTTGCATAAGAATGCTGTAGAAAATTACTTTAAAAACTTGAGGCTCTTGATTGCTAGTTCAGGATAATTTGACCTTTCTCTTAGCCCAAACTCTGCGTGAAGCAGCGCTCAAATGCCCATTTTAATGAGTTGTCTCCTACTCACTCTCCTAACAGCCTTATTCACTGGAGGGAAGGGCTAGTACTGCATTGGCAGTTAAACCTGCATTAAGTGGATATCTAATCCAATTGTTGCTTGAATTAGGGCAGAGAAAGAGTTTGTTGTGCGTTTGTTACTGTGTTTGTTGCTAATCAGCATTTCTAAGGAGTTCACAGGAAGTTAGGACCCACCCAGTGAATCTACATGCAGTGGGTTTGTCCTGAGCTCCAGAACAAAGTGCTTCTGAGTTGGCTTGCCCTACAATCTACCATCTTCTTAGTCAAAGAGAAAAAAAATTCAAAATTCTCATGGATGATTATTTTGGACCCTTGAGAATGTGTCTAGAGAGCCAAGGGTTTACAGACTTCTGGTTGGTACATAGTTGAGTTTGGGCTTTTGGAGTCAGACAAACCTGTATTCTAATCTTGAGTTAATCATATGACCTTGGGCAAATTACTTATTCTGCTTGAGTCCCTATTTATTTGTTGTCATGTGAACATAATAATGCTTACTATGCAATATTGTGATGATTAAATGAGATATACATGTTCAGCACATGGCATATGGTGTCATTCAATAAATGGAAGCTATAATTACTACTCCTAGTTAATTAGTTTGGTTAATTTTCTCTGGAGTATATGGGTCAATCTGCTCTCCTTCATTTTGTTTTTCTACTCTCACATCCTAAAGTGTTTCTGAGGCTCGGAGGAAAAAAATATATCCATCTGTAGATTATTAACCTTAAAAATGATCTCCTGGGCCAGCTGCTTTAGTCTTTGGTAGACTGGTTGAACTGGAAATTACATGGAATTATAAAACTGAAAAATATAGACAGCCTGTTTAGAAAAATGAATGATTAACATTTAAAGGTATTATTTAGAAAATGTTTTAGGTATCTATTTTTTCTTATTGAACTACAGAAATGTGTGTACTGTATTTTTTCTTTTCCTTTCTCGAGGGTGGGGGATGGCATTTAGCTGTCACCCTGGCCAGATGTGCTTGACATTGTCCTGCTTTGTCATTAGCATGCCTTTCTCCCAAGGAGTGCTGGAGTGCTGAAGAACGGTCTGGTTCGTAAACTCTGAACTTTGGGGCCTTACCCTTTACCAATGCCATGGTACTACTTTCATGGGAGCTGTAATTTAAAGCCCTTAACACACTGGAATCTGGAAATGGGGAGGAGAAAGGCAGAAATGAGAAGCTCAATCAATGTATCTTGTTATCAGTTCCTAGTTTGCACTCCCGGCAAGGTTATGCTCTCTAGGGTGACTACTTTACCCAAGAGTAGCAGTTTACTACCCAAATTTCTCCATTTTAACTCAGGGAATTTTGGTTAGTTGAACAGAGTTTCCTGAGAGCTAGCTAGTTTCATCTTCTAAAAAACTGCTGCAACTTTTGAAAATGTTGGAGGTTAATAAACATCCATGTTTCACTGGGATTCCTTTCCTCTGAACACCAAGTTTGGCTCTCTTGTCTCTGAAGAACTTATTTTGATTGATGGGAAGGCAGCAAAAGAACTTTGGGTTGTGGAGTACTGTGAGGGTTCAAGAGACCTGGGCAGATTCCTGCATAGGGGGCTGAGGGTGGCTGCAGGCCAGAGACCCCAGAAAAGAGAGACACTAAAAAGGATATGAAGGGAAGAGAACTAGAAGATGTCAGTTCTCTTCTAGCCTCTGTTCCTTCTAACATTTGCCTAAAGTGATCCCTAGTCCATAAGACCAAGAAAGGGTGAATGAGAAAAGTTAGAAAGAGAAAATTCTTTTAGCTTTTCTTCTGAGGCTTCTTATATCCTGTTGTAATCCTCTGTGAGAAGTGACCTTGAGCAAATCAATATCTGATTTGGCATTCTCTCATCTGCAGAATGGGTAGAAAGCTCCTGCTATACATTTTGCAGGAAGGCTATGAAATGTGCAATTGCTTTGAAAAGATAAAATACTCCACAAATGCGAGGAATTAGTTATCATCACCAACTCTAGTGGGAGACAATAGAGTGCACAGAAAACTAGCCCTTTCTCTCTTGCCACTTGCGAGGAATTCTGGGAGGTGCATATGTAATTGGTGTGACTGAAGGAGAAACTGCTTCCTTCCTGTTCAATCCAGTCTCCACCTGAGAAAAACATTTTATACACAGCCAATTTTATGCCTTTCCTTCAAGAAGTGAAGAAATAGAGTTCCTTTCTACCATTTTTTTCTTTCTTTTTTTTTTTCCTTTGAAAAAGAGGTAAAGTCTGAGTCCTTTTCAAGTTTCTCCTAGCTTCTGCTGAGCACCTGGGTATAGTTCCTGGGCAAATCAATAATAGTGATATGTTAAGACTTGAAAGCCTCTTAGGCTGGGCTTAGCATTACCTGGGGCACCACGGCATGTTTCAGCTGCAGGTGCTGATGGATATAAGACTACCTGTGGCTTTTGATTAGAGTTCAGGCCTTGAAGGGGTCTGAGTTCTATTCCTGCCTCTATTACAGCTTTTGTGTGATTTTAGGAAGGCATCTTAATCCCTTACTTGCCTCAATTTTTTTTAATCAGCAAAATGAGAATATTTGTGCCTTCATCAGACAGTTGTGGGGATTAAATGAGATGACTCAGTGGGGTTAAAGGTAAAAGGGTGCAACCAAGTGACTCAGACACAGTAAGCACTCAGTGGTGTTAGCTGTAACGTGAGCCTAAGGATCCTTAACTTCTGGGTTGGGAGAAGGTGTGGCCGAGAAACCTGAAGCTAAAGATGTAGGCCCTTATGTAAAACAAAAATCAACCTGAAACGAAGATAAAGAATTATTGATAGTACATACTTAAAGGCGACAGGAAAACAGCTTGACAAAACAAGCTGATTTTGATGGTAGCTCCAGCAACTCGCCCGCTACAAAAATGGTGACAGGACCACATTGAGATGCCAAGTCATTTTGTCAGCAGCTGCCTACCTGCTTGACTTCCTGGGAGAATTTGGGGTGGATTTTCTATGTGAAATATGAGGGGTGAAGCAAAGTCCTATTAAGTCCAGATATTCCCCCATTTTATGGGTAAAGACAAAAGAACGGAGGGAGTGTCAACATCGGAGGATCCCAAGGAGCAGACTGAGACTGTAAAGGATTTAGGGCTTTCAAATAACCTTTCAGCCCAGTGATACTTACAGTGGTTTTTAACACAGTCCCATGCTGCCTCTGCAGAAAGATTCCACTTTTAAATGACTCTTAAAAATTATTTGTCAAAATTCAAGGAACTAAATCGAATGTTTTTCTGAACTTGACATTCATTTGCTAGTTTTCATGAGTCTGTATAGTATAATAAAGTCAATTATAACCTAATGCACTACATAAACTCAGAAGAACACATTTTATCCACTTACTGCAGAGCCTATTATTTGATTTTAGTGTGGAAGGAAGAAGTTTATTCATTTTCTGGGACATGGCTAGATTAAGGTTTTAATTGAACCTCCCAAGTGTGGCCACCACTCTGTTAATGGAGAGCAAGGATTCCAGCTGTTTTTGTCTTTTCCAGATGATTCCTTACTAGTAATGGGCTGGCAGGGGAAGGGAAGCATAGGGACCCATTTTAGGGTGTGGCTTCTCTCAGGCCCCTCCTTACTCATTCTTTTCCAGGTAAGGTGGATTATTATGGCTCCAGAACGTACTTAGATTGTAGAGAGAGTAGTTCCTTCCATTTTGGGATGATTCAACAGCCTTGACTCATACCAAGACTCGGATAGCCTTTCTGTTTCTAATTAAGCCTTGTACAACCTCAGGAATGCTGGTGCCTGGCTTTCCTTAAATTATATTAGAGTAGGGCTTTTCTCCTCCTCCTCACATTTCCCCAAAGGAAACTTCTCTATTCCCTACAAGCAGGGACTATGGAACACTTTGGATTTCTCCTACTGCACTCCCTCCATTCCAAAAGTTGGAGTAGATAATGGGGTTGCTGGGAGGCTGACCGCCATGGGGTCATTAAATGTCATTGCTCAGTGTAGCATGCCTCTGCCTGTGGGCAGGGCCGGTTGGCATGCACATTTCTGTCTGCATGTGGTCCTCAGACTAAACAAGTTCTCCACTCTCTCTCTCCCTGCCCTGGCTGGCGTCTCTGCCTGCTACTGAGCCATGTGTTGGGATGGATCCTCTAGACTCCATTCTCCTCACAGACACATCCCAAGGGTGAGATTTGTAAATGGACAAGGAAACCTCTACTTTGCACCCTGAGTCCAACCTGTGTCCTTCCATCCAGTTTTATCAAAGAGTCCGGTTTTGGGGATGATTGCGTATTTGTATGGAGAGTAGTAATGAATAATAAAATAATAATAGATCATATGACTCATGCCTTGGCATTCCTTTCACTCATGATCCTTGGGTAAGTTGGCTCAACTGGTCAGAACCCAGGAGGGAAAAATGAGACTTAGGCATGACCCCAACCCCTCCAAAGAGACCTGGACCAGAGGTAGCGTCCGCTCCTTCTCCTCAACGGCACCGACCTCCAGCCAGGCGCCGACCTTGACCCTCCTTCTCTCTGCCCAGACTTTGTGAAGGAAACTTTGTTTTTGTTCCAAGAGGTTGGACTTGCCGATTCCCATCCCACCGTCCTGAACTTAAGTTGAATCTCTGGCTTAGATTCTGGGAAATAGAGTTGACTGGAAAGGAGAGGGGGTGAAAATAACTGGCTTTGGGAGAAACGATTTTCACAGAAGCCTGTTGGAGAAAAGGAAAGATACTTGCACTCATCCTGGGAGTTGCCGTGAGTAGTGTGGGGCTGACCTGCTGGTGGCCCAAGAGTATAAATTCCAGGTGAGAAGGAAGGAGGAAAAGGTGATGGCCCTGTTGAAGGAGAACAGTATGAGTTTTCCTAATATATTTTCCTTAGGGCCCCTACGTGGGGTACTCTATGTACTATAGGGAAATGACAGTGGAGAGTCCCAAGGGCAGCAAAGTCAGCTTGGTGACAGCTGCCCAGGTACATGGGGACCGTTTGAGGGCCACTTTTCATGGCCCAATAGAGAAGAAAATGGTGTGTGAGAGACTCACCAGCGAGCTCAGCTTTTTCCAGGGAAGACAACTGAGCACAGGAGCCACAGGGATAAGGAGCAGCTGGTGCGCTGAGCCCTGGGATACAGAGCTTACTGTCACCTCACATGATGCCTCTCCATTTAGATGAATGTGGTTCAAGATCAACCCTGTGACTGCTGCCTCCACTGAGCAGAAACTGGTGGGAATTGCAGTAGAACTGGAAGTTGCGTGGTCCAGTAAGAGTGAAAGCAATGCTTCTTCTGAGCACGCCTCTGAATACTAAGGAAGAGGGTGGCTCAGGGGACAGGCATCTGTATTTAAATTCTGTAAGGTTATAAGATCTGAAGTAAATGTCCTGGGAGAACAGTGTGAAATGGCTGTTGAGTCCAAACCAGGGCTATTTTTTATTAAATATTAATGCCACACATTTCTGCAGGGTTCATAGAACAGATGTTAGGCCTGACATTGTGGCGATTTAATTGACTAAGATTATTTCCTGTCATTTTTATCAATGTCTGGCTTTCCAATGTCTGTTAAATCTGAAAGTATAAAACACAGGAAGGGATAATTAATACTCAGTTTCCATCCGTGGTTACCTGCTGATATTGCCCCCTGGAGAAGTTGTAGCTTTCTCCTGAGTATTTTTCTTGGAGGCAGAGACAGGCCAAGCTGACCTAGTCTCCCTGCAAATTATTCCACTGGGCTGCTAGCTGGAGAACAGCCCACTGCGTGAGCGCAATTCTTTCTTTCCTGTTGGTTTTAAGAAAATAAGCAAACTCTAAATAAGCTTTGCTTTAGTGGCAAACACTTGTGGGGATTCTGACTTTCCCCTCTCTTTCTGAATCCCAGCCTCCTTCCCCAAGCCGTCACCCTCCACATCCTCGTAGCCTTGCAATGACAGCAGCAACCACAACAAAAAGCTCTCCAACAGCCAAATCTTTGCTGAGGGACCTTTCCAAGTAGAGTCCAAGGAAGTGGATAAAACTTCTTTTGGGCAAATTCACAGTGACATAAAATGTGGCTTATGGTGATTTAGCATCAGGAAGTATTTGCCAAGTAGAAAGCTCAGGAAAGAACAATTCTAAAATGATCCTTGGTCAGGTGCAGCTTATAATAGGCCTATTCATAGTGAGAGAAAAAAAACCCACGTCCCTTCCTCACAAAAATTACATTATTTACGTGGAAAATATGTCGTCACACATTTGCCCTGCAAGACCATGTTGCTGTACGTTTATTAAACGATTCTGGCCCGCCATGCTGAAGTCTCCGATACAGCCCCAGGGGGCAGCTCGTGGTGAGAGAGGCAGAGAGGGGAAGATGTGTTGTTCTCAGCCCTGGACGTTAAATCATTGCGGTAATGATTTTAGAGGAAATGAGGCAAAATTGGGCTAAATGAAAACCTGCTGGCGTGGCTTGGGAATTACCTCTACTGGCTTGGGAAAGGATTGAACACTATACCAGCCATGCTCGGGGGGTTGATTTTCTGCCCTCTGCCCAGGGGATTTGCCGTCTGTCTCCGAAGGGTAGGCTAGGCCCACCTGGCCACTTTCAAAATCCCTTGTCTTCTCACCATCCAAGCAAGTTTGAACATGACACAGGTGCGAGGTGTCAAGTGTTAAGCTGCAGAAGTGTGAGGCACTTTTTAAGGTAATTCTTAGGATGCAGAGAGAAATGACACCGGTGTGGCAGAGTAGCTAATGTGATACGAGAGGAGAGGACGTGGGGGTCCTCGGTCGAGACTCACTGCAGGATATGTTTTGAAGCAGCAGGGTCAGACCCCTTGACATGGTAAAACTTAAGGGACCCAAAAGCCCTGACCGATGTGTCTGCCAACATGCCACTGTGCCTGAAAGTTACGCCTGTAGACCCGGGCTCTGAAGGTGAGGCCTGGCCTCTGAAGGACTCTCGGTAAAATAGAAACGTGCTTTCTTGGGTACGCTACCAATGAGCCGATGAATACACAGAGTGGACCAGTTGGCAACCGTCACTGTCGGATGCCAAGAGCAGGCTCCTGCTGTGATAGGATGTCAAACTGATAAGCTCTGATGGGCACAGGGAGGGTGGGAAAGGCCTAGGCATAGATTCTCTTCCTGTGGGATGTCACAGGATCAAGCCCAGGTTGAAACAGCAGCATGGCGGGATCGGCCACCCAGGATACCCATGAAGAAAGCTGCCGAACAGAGAATGAGAATGGTCTGAGACACACCTCACTCTCTTCCTCAGGGCCTGCCCTGAGTGGGGGGGTGTTGTTTCCCATTCACGTCGGTACCACCACACACAGTCTTCTCTTAAGGGATCCAACCATCCAGTTTTCGCATCCCTGTCCTGTAGTTAACAGAAAGCGAGGACCTAAACCCAGATCCCAAAGTTGTTCTAAGAGGTCTTTCTGTCATAGAAAGACTGAGCCTCTCCCCAGATTCCCACCGACACTCTGAGCATCTTGCCCTGCCTTTGCTGCTGAGTTGCCAGCACCCGACAGAGGAGACAGGGACACAAAGTCTAGGTGGGAAGCTGAGAGATGTTTACAGCCCTGGAACCAAAATACAGGAGGAGGCAGGCGGGTGAAATTTGCCTATGTTGCCTCCATGAGCACAAATCACAACTTTAAGTTCATTTAGAGGGAAAGTCGGGCATTTCTGAAACAGACCCATTTCCCCCCAGCTTTTTAAATGTGCCTTTTCATGAATTTTGCTTTCAAATCTGCATGAATTATTTTTTTTCTATTAAATATTAATGTGCCTTTCTAAGTAGAATAAGGGGGCACATTAGGACTGGTACACATCTTCCCTGCCACTATTTACTGCTGCTGAGGGATTGCAGCGAATGCCAGCTCCCAGCACATTATTAAATCAGGCCTGCATCGAGCCCAGATGTCGCACCGGGGACGGCGCAGTGGATACAGGTTAAAGGCAAAGGGCGGTGGGCTCGGCTTCTCTCAGGTGGAGGCTTGCCTCCCCACATCCCCATTTCTCCTTCCTTTGTCCTTCATGTCCACCATGTCCTTTGGCAAATTTGCCATCGGCTGGGCACAGCTCACTCTTCCTGGATCAGTAATTGTGTGAGGGGGCTTTATTTTTTTAAGACCGTTATTTTTTCCCCAATGACTCTTTCTACTTGATTAGTTCAGGATCAATATGTCTTGTAGGCAGAATGTAATGGGGAAGGTGATTTATCAGTGTCAGGGGTAGCTCTGGGCTTTGTTCATGGGGCTCTCCTCTTCATGACAGCTTCTCCCTCCTTGTGCCAACACGCGCACGGGCGTGTGTGTGCGTGTGTGCGTGCACACACGCACACACACAGACTTCTCTCTGCTCTTTTCCTTGTCTAAATTCTACTCTAAGACCAAGATGAATTCAGTCTTCTTGCTGATGCCTGTCCTGTGACCCTTAAATTGTGACCTCCAATGAAACTGTGATGTTTTCAGACAAACATTGTTACATGGTGTAGGTTCTGGTTCTCTGACAGGCTGTAAACCCTCAAGGGAAGGAATTATGCCTCCAGAACATGAAGTGGTGGAAAGAGCAGAGGGTTTGCCACCAGAATCCCAGAATCCTGACTGTCTGTCCTTAGTGCATTATTTAACCTCTAGGAGGAGGCTTCATCATCATCATCATCATCATCATCATCATCATCATCACCTATCACCATTATCACCACCCTTAGCACCTTCACTATTTCTGCCACTCAGACCAGTGCTTCTCAAACTTGACCATTCATGAGGATTATCTCTGGTCTGGAGTGGCTCCCAGAGTCTGTAGTTCCAACAGGCTCCCAGGTGATATTGATGATGCTTATCTGCTTGTCACACTTTGAGAAGCAAAGTCTCTGAGAATCTTAAGTGAGATAGAAAATGAGAAAGTGTCTTATAAACTAAAACATCCTATAGTATTGCTAAACCTTGAGAAATCCTTGTCTCTTATTTTTATTCCTATTTCAAATCTATCTGCCAATCCCATTGGTACTACCACCATGGGAGGTTTCCTGAATCCAGCCACTTATGACCCCTCTATCACTTCCAACCTTGGCTAAGCCACCATCATGTCTCTTGCCTAGAGATTATTGCAGCAGCTTCCCAAATGATCTTATTCTTCTATTGCTCTCTCCTCTCCTGAGTCCCTGGAGTCCCTTCTCCACCCAGCAGTCAGGTGATCCTCTTACAGTGTAAATCAGATCCTAAAACTCTGTTCTCCCGAACTCTTCAGTGGCCTGCAAAGGACTAATCCATATGACCCTACTGTCATTTGCTAACAACCTTCCTTGCACACCCCCCGTCTCTTGCATTTTTTCCCTCTGCAAGAACAGGGCTGACTCTATAATTATATCCAGTCCACTTCTCAACTTCCTCATCTACATGGACCATCCCATCACTCTCTACATACTTACCTGGGATTGTTATGTTTTTCATGGCACCCACTTCTACCTAATGTTCTATTAAGTACAATACTTATGTGTTTATCTGTGGTCTGTTTCACTGACACAAAAAAGATTTGCGGAGGCACAGGGTGGTCTGGCTTGTTGTGCTCTGTGTTTTCAGCATCTGGAGCACTGATTAGCACATGGTAGGTCTTTAGCTATTTGCCGAATGAGAGAAGGAATGAATAATTCTTACTTAATTAAATTGCCTTATACCCCAAGCTGGACAGAGTCAGTGCTCGTAAGCATTTGCTTAGGCAATTATTGATTGTTTTTTTTTTTGAATGGGATCTCTCTGGACATCTGTTAGTGGGGCAATTACTCATTTTTGCCATGGGTCAGGCACACTAGTACAGGATTGATGTTCAGGACTTTAAAATATAAACCTTTGAGCAAAAAGGAAAGGTAAGTGTCTTAGTTCTAGGAAGCAGTGACTGTGGGAGTTGAGGTATTTAGATCTCTTGGGACTGCTCATCTTTACTTACTTGCTTTTTAGCCAAAATGATGCTGCACAAACACACATCAAAACCAACTAACTGAACCAAACAATAACCACCAAACTAAGCCCTAAAAGCAAAAGGACAAATTCAGACTCTGGGTTTCTAATAGAGTAAAATTGTTGTATCAATGGAGGCACACAGGAGAGGCCTTCCCAAGTGGGATAATGGGATCTCTTTTTACTTCAGCTCATCTAGAAAAGCACATTAATAAACTGAACCAAATGTGGGGCTACAGCTGGTTTTATTGGTCATTAACATTTACAGAGCCACGTGAAGTCATGTTTTCCAATTTTGAGATTAAAAGATTTAGCGAGCCTAATTATCAGCTTTGGAATGGGGACTGCATCGGAGCGTGGCCAGCAGAACTGATTTGTCTCTGCCTTTGTATTGCCTCTGCTTCATGGTGCAGGTGAAGTGAAAACAAATGCATTTATTGGCCTACAGCTGGATTTGACCCTAAAGCAGGGTAGGTTCTGGCAGCCGCTGTAGGGCTTGCTCTACGCTAGTCCTCTCGGTGCATTCTCTACATTTTAGGGCTGTGTTGGGTTCAGGAGACTTGTATATACCAGCAAGGGGTATCTATCCCTGCCTGACTTTCTGCTCAGGTTCTGATTGCTTTTCTATCCTCTGTTTAGTGAGGTCAAGCCATTAATTATTATTAAACATGGTCGATATCTCTACCTGAATGAGACTTTTGGTGAGAACAAAATAACCTCTCATAAATAGTACTTACTAGACCATATCTCCCGACTTTTGGCTTAAGAAATATGGGAGGTGTGAGGCAAAGGCAGAAGAAGGAATGTGAGAGAGAAGGGAGCATCCGAGGAAAGAGAGCCAAGCAACATTTTGTCAAGACCTTCCCACCTATGTACGTGGAACATTGAGATAAGGGCTCTGGAAAAGCCACAGCAGAAATGTGTATGGGACCATCCCTGGATTTAGTTCTTGGTGCAGGGTGTATGCCAGTTGGCCCCATCCTGAGGACAGTGACCGTCTTGGTGAAAATTTGTATTTAGGGCCCAGTAAAGATGTATCATTGATGTGACACATGGATTGTGGAGCTATAGCTGACTCCATCATGTCGTTCCTCCTTCCTGCCCACACTTACGCCACCCACATTGTGCGGCCTGGGGAATCCCCGTGGATGTGATTGGCCCAGAGGAAAATGTAACTAACAAGAATAGTACATCTCCAGGCCAGGAAGACAGATAGCTTCAGGTTGCTGCAGCTTCCTCCGCTCTCTGCTCCCTCAGCCCATCACAATATAGGATATGGAGTAGCCAAAGAACCTAGGCATAACCCATGGACATGAACAATGGTATGGGATTGCCTAAGGGAGTAGGGGTGTTGGGTGGAGGGAGGCAAAGGGGTAAAAACTGGGACAACTGTAATAGTATAATTTATAAAATAGAATTTTTTTTAAAGGGAGACTTTAGTGTGCCCTGTGATTCCAAATTTTGCTGAACGAGTCTGACTAATCTGAGTTAGAGTTTTCTCTTAATGAGGACTCCAGTAGCAGGTCAGACTAGCTGAAGGGTTTGAGACCTGAGTGACATCTGGTTTTGTTCTCTCTGGGCCTGAGCTTTCTAATGCAAAATGAAGACAGTTGGCCCGTCAAATAGCCTTACATTCTATCCTTGAATAGATAGGCAGATAAACCAAGGGTGGTTTTGAGTGAAAGAATGGCTATGGTCTTCTCTATATGCAATAGAAACCTGGCAGCATTGTTGAAGGTATGTGGAAACAGGGAGAGACTGAAGACAGGAAGAACAAGGAAATCTCGCATAGTTCCAGACCATGCTTTGAATTACTACTGCTTCTGATTTTCTACCAGAGGCCCTGGACTCCAGACCAATGTTCTTCTGACCACAGATTCTTACTTTATAATTCCCATTGGTTATGGATTGAATTTTGTACTCCCACCCCCACCAAAAATATGTTGTAATTTTATACGCAGTGACCTTGTTTGGAAGTAGAGTCTTTGCTGATGTAATCACATTCAAATAAGGTCAGTAGGGTGAGCCCTAATCCAATATTACCGGCATCCTTATAAAAGGGGGAAATCTGGGCACAGGAACAGACACACATATAGGAAGAGCACCACGTGAAGATGAAGGCAGACATCAGGGTGATATTTCTACAAGCCAGGAGATGCCACAGACTGTCTGCAAATGGCCAGAAGCTGAGAGAGGCCTGGAACAGATTCTCCTTCAGTCCTCAAGAGGAACCAACTTTGTCGTCACCTGGGCTTTAGACCTCCTCCTGATCTTTAGCCTTCTGAACAGTGAGACAACAAACACATTTCTGTCATTTACGCCGCTCAGGTTATAGCGGTTTATTACAGTTCTGCGTGGCTTGCTGTAGCCACTGGCAATCATTAATTTTCTGACCCCAACTTGATTTCTTTTCAATCTTCCCAAAGATCCCCATATTATAAAGCTTAGACATTGCTTCCTACTCAGCTCTCCCTACATTGTGCATGGAGCTCTCCTCTTAGCCTCTGCTACGTGGGATGCTGGGCGGTAGAGGTGGTCCTACCAGTGGGCAGCTCTACCTCCCTCTGTGGCTTCCTTTTATGCCCATGTTTGCTGCCGCCCAGGGGCTCTTGGGATCTAAACCCCCCATGTTTTTAACTTGTCCCTAACATTGAAGCTGAATAGGAAGGAAAGGCTAGTGCCTTGAAGTTCCTTTGGTTATTTTTTGGATCTGTTTGCTTACAAGTCCAGCATTTTTGGTCCTGTTCCAAGTTTGAACACATTTGCTCCATGTATGACTCTAAAGTTGGGGATCAAGCTATGATCCAGTGAAACATAATTAAAATAATGTGACAACTCCAAACAATATCAAATTCTCAAGTGTCTAAAGTATACACACAATATATGAGCCCAAAGGGACTATATGATCTATTCCAAAAAGGTAGTTTCCGTATGGCCAAATTCCCTTGTGATATTCCAATATGCACTTTCTCATTAAACTTCTTATTTAATATGGGTGCTGGAATTTAATTGTGGATATAAACTATATTGCTTTGGTCATTTCTGACCAATCTTGTTTTGCTAAATGTAGTCAAAAGAGGCACACTACGTCATCAATATACGTCACACATTGACTGTGTGCTGGCTTCCACAAGCTCTCTCTGGGACGTGTAAGCCTGGTCTCCGGCCTGAGTGAGCCTTCCGTGTAGTTGGGGAGCTAAGGCACCTGGATGCCAAGCACTTATAGAACAATTAAATCCCAAATGGTGTTGAACTGGCTTTGGCGCGGTAGAAGTCACACTACACGGAGTGGTTGAGAAGCTCTCCTGGATAACATGATACTTTAGTTTGTTGCTGGAAAGGTCAAGATATCCCCTTCATCTTCCCTCAAATTTTTCCTTCTCTCTGTCTCTATTACTGGTTGTTTCAATACAAATCAGATTCCAAACAAGAAACACAAAGTGGCCCGAAGCAGGAGCTTGCAGGAGAGTCTATCACTTTTGATGATGTGATAAAAACCCAATTTTTCTGAAATTTAGATCGATAACATTTAGAAATCATAAAAGTAACACTTTCCTATTAATCCTGGCTCTCTCTTCACTTTCCATTTCCTACATTTTACTTGCCCAAATATCTACAATTTCTAAGATAGCCATGAAATTTAAATGAGGCCACTGGGGATTCCTTTTCCATTTTTCTGGTGAAGAGGATGGGAGACATGTTCCCAGCTAGATATTTGCCCAGACCTGTTTCCAAAAAAGCAGAGTTAGACCTGGTGTCTCCATTGTTCCCTCCCCATTAGCCACGAGGCAGCGCAGATGAAGTGTGAGCTAATGCGTGGGGTAATAAAGCCTTTCTGTCCTTCTCTTTCCTCACGTGGAAAGGACCTTTGTTTTGTTTTCTTTACAAAAGTTCAGATTTAGTTTGAAGTTTGGAAAATAGAGGAAGGAAAAACAACTTTCCAAGTAGGAGACAACAGTTTTCTTAAATAGGAACCACATTTTCCCCCTAAATTATGGTACCTGAGGGCCCCTGTGCAGGGGTGGAGAGGTGACGGAGGTCGGCTTTGGGAGGGTGTGGGGAGCTGTGGCTGATATTTTGTTTGGCCCAACTGGGCTCACATCTCTTGGGTTTCTTGGGATTCATGGACTATATCTGATTATAGTGAAACATGAGAAACCCCTTAGAAAAGTGACCATGGAAATAAATAGCAATAAATATTTATGTGTCTGGACCAGAGGTCAGAATGCATTTTAGTTTTGAGAGCCATAAGTAGGGTTAAATAAGGTCTGTGGGGAATGTGGGTTCTAATGATGGAGCTAAAGTATAAATCGTGGGGGAAGGAAAGAAGTAAATGGGCTGAAGGGGAGGAAAGAGGTAGACATTTAAGAAGGAAAAGGAGATATGAGGAAAAATGATCAACAAGTGATTAAACTAGAAGTTGTAACCAGCAATGCTTTCTGGCTCTACTTTAAGGTAAGCCATTATCCTTGGTGTAAAGCAGGATTCCCACAGTTTTCCATATTATTTTAGCAGGTGCTTGGGTTTTTTTTACAGTTTTATACTTGTGGAAAAAAGAGTGGGTGATGTAAGTTACTGGGGGTGGGGGACTGTCCTTCCAGGTGGGATCTCTCTTGCGTCATGGGGTCAGGGGCAGTACAATGGGAACCCGCATAGAGACTAACCAATTAAACCTTCAGGATTGCCCCCTCCCTACCCCATTTCCTTTGCTGCCCCATCGTCCTGTTACAAGGCCACCTCTTTGGGGTACTGTTGGCCATCCTAATGCTAGAGGGGAGAATGGTTTCTGCCAAACCTTGTTCGAAAATATTTGGAATATGTTGGACAATTATCAAAGTCATTTTTTCCAAAGATAAGACACGAAAATTTGGAGTGAAATATTTGAATAGTACTGAAAAAAAGAATGTTCTTCAACACAGATTTTAATACTTACATAGCACAAGCATTTCCCTCTACAGCAAAGGTTGGGAGATAGGTTTTTTTTTGTGTGTGTGGTTGTTTGTTTTTTGTTCTTGTTCTTGTGTGTTTGTTTCAGGTTTCTATTTTTGTAACTCCAGGGCCACTTCCTTCAATCCTTTATCCATCTACCCATCCATCCATCCATCCATCCACCCACCAACAAATGTTTGTGGAGAGTTTTCTTTGTACTGGGAATAGAGCTAAGCACTGTGGATAGAGAGATAAATGAGAAATGATTCCTGCCCTTGGGGAGCTCGCAGTCCAGTGGGGCTGGGGGAGACAGAGATAAACATTAATTACCGCGGTGTGATGAATGCTGTAATAAAGCTCAGAGCAGGGTGCTCAGCTGCCCACAGAGCTGTGGGGCAGCACTCATCTATTTCACCTCAGCCTTCTAAAGGTCTTTGATTCCTCCAAGAGTAAACCAGGAACCCCAAATCTCAGAGTGCTGGACTAGATGTAGCTTTAAAATAAGTCTCGCAGGCTGCTGCTCCTACTGATCCAAAGGCAGTGAAGAAAGAGATGATCTTGACATTTATTCCCAGGGTTCATGGATTTCTGAACCTATGTCCTCTCAGCTCTCTTTCCTTCCTAGGGCATAAGTATGTTCTGTAATATGGTGATGGTCCATTCCTGCTCCAGCCTGTCTCCAACCTTCTGTTTAACTTGACTTTTTGAGAAGCCTGTCCTTATCCCAGGAGTTTCACTAAAGGCTGAAATAGGGTAGGGATTGATTGAGTTCCATATCCCTTACTCCACCCAACACCAATCAAACGACAGCTGCCGAGGGCTTAGACCACGCTGAGCAGATGCTCTGCAATTTTTCTAGCTCCTTTTTTTTGTCATTATTAATCCAGAGAGTATGAGCTCTCCAAAGCCAGGCTGTAGTGAAAATAAGGGAAAATGACAATGACAATGGGAATGCGTAGGTCCCCAAGGAAATGCTTTCAGGAACAAAACAAATGGAGTTAAATACTCCACAAATACTCCATTGGTTTTTATTTCTTTTTGCTTGTTTGTTTGTTTTGTTTTGTTTTGTTTTGTTTTGCTATCAGGAACAAGACTGCACAAGGGAAATATGAAGTTGGGGAAAATGTTGTTGTTACTAAAATTTGAATTTTTCTAATATCGGAGATTGTGTGTCCATGAAAAAGATGTTCTTACTGATCCTTGAAATATTTGGTGTTTGCCACTTAGATCACCAACCAAAGAGGAGGGAACATTCCAGATTCACACATCACCTTGAATGCACAGTTTTAGAAAGCAACTGAAAACGTTGGTCTGGAGAGAACATTTATCTCTAGCAGTTTATTGCTCTCCTGAAATGTAAATTTTAGTTTGTTTGGGGTGTTGAAAGTTGAGCTGCTTTGGCAGACATTTCTGCAAATTATGTGGTTGAAGGAGATTACCGAGCCTTTTGGTGACCCTGAAAATGTGATTTTTAACAGTTAAACAGGATAAAATTATCAGGACTAGTTAAAAGAGAGGAAGCTGGAACTGACATTTTTGAAGTCATAGAACCTGAATTTTTAAAAAGCATGGTGATTTCTTTATAAACTCTCATATTTTTGGCACTGAGTGCTTAGCTTTTGGGAAAACAGGGCTGGGATTTTCAAGTTTTGGCACTGCTAGGAGCAGATATATGTAGAAATGTAAATCATACCCAGTCTCCCAGATGACAGGTTGATAAGACTCAGTGACACCAATCTTGTCCCTCCCTACAGCATGTAAGTCCTGGACCAGAGCCCACACAGCAGCTTGCACCAGCCCTTTGAGGCCTGATTTGGGACAGCGGTCTAGGATTTGGCAAGTTACACAGACAATAGTGCCTGCAGAAAGCTTTGAGGCCATCTGACGGAAGGCACCACAGCAGTCTAAA
Organism: Carollia perspicillata; assembly: GCA_004027735.1. NCBI lineage: Eukaryota > Metazoa > Chordata > Mammalia > Chiroptera > Phyllostomidae > Carollia > Carollia perspicillata. The sequence goes on from PVKM010016946.1 coordinate 19,253, forward strand.
ACCTGTTATCCCACACCTGCCTGGCCCCTCTCCCAAGGTGAGGACAACCTCACCTGGAGCACCGGTCACTACTGACTCTGCCAACCACCCTTCCCTGCCTTCCCTTCCCTCAGCCTCAGCGCATGATTGGTCCTGTCTTGCCTGAGCCTCACATCTCATGCAAATACCTCCTGAAATATTTTTTCCGTTCATTAAATCTTAAAGCCATATTAATTACCGAATGAAATCTATGAGTATCTACCCAATTGAAACCAGAGAAAGTTGGTGCTGGGGGAGACCTCAGAGGGCCTAACTCTGGGAGTTCAAACGTTAATGGAAGCATATCGCCCTCTAATGACATGTGCCAATGTGCTTGTTGCAGTAACTTGAGGAATGCATATTGGTGCCATGTAAAAATGTTCATCTCCCACCTGATCCACATCATCCTGAACCTTCATCAGATGTTACTTTCTGCATAAGCCACACCCATGGCTCCGTGCCTTTGCTGGCCCTGTTCCTTGTGCGCAGAGTGCCTTTCTTCCACTTCTGCATCCAGGAGGGGTCACTTGGGCCAATCTGTGTATCACAAGTGTCTATCAGAATGTTTGGTTTGTTTCAGGTGTTCCAGTGAGGGACCAATTTGGTGAATATTTGATGGAATGGAAGTGTTTGTGAAATTTATCATGGGAAATCACGGACCACAAACACATTACATAATACTTGCTAAGAATCAAATAATTCATTTTTTAGACTTTGGAGGAGAAGTAGCATTTGAGAAGGCAGGAGGGAGGGAATTGCCGGTAGGGAAACAATAGGCAGGGAAGTAGAGATGAGCATGGGTTTAGGGTGAGGGGGATTGTAACTCATTAGAAGAAACAATAGAAAATAATGTTCGGAGGGCCCATATTACTAAGTCCCTTGAGGAGTTTGAAAGAAATGAAATAAGTAACTGGTAGCCATTGAAGCTTCCTAAGCAAGAAATACCTGACATAAGTGGTGAGTCATGGGGGATGGAGCCTCAGGTAGAGAGGGTAGGTAGTGGTGGCTCCACTGGTGGAGGGGGACATGGTGTAAAATGGATCTTTGTGAGTCACTGGGAAGTGAGCATGGGTTGGAGTTGATTCTGGAGGAGTTTGAAAGGGAAAAAATGCCAGACTTTGTTGTAGATGACTATAGGAGAGCTAAGATTCTTTTTATTGACTGACTTGGCATTAAGAATATCTAAAAGATTGGGGAAAATACGTTTTGAATAAACATATTTCAACCTCAGAGTCTCTTTTTTTATCCTTGCCCGAGGGCATTTTTACATTGCTTTTTTAGAGAGAGAGGAGAGTAGAGAGGAAGGGAGAGAGAGAACCATCAATGCAAGAGAGTAGCATTGATTGATTGACTCCCATACACACCCTGACTGGGGATCACATGCTCCCAGACCAGGCATTGAACCTGCAACCTAGGTATGTGCCTGACCAGAAATCAAACCTACAGCCTTGCTGTTATGGAATGACTGTCTAACCAACTGAGCCACACCAGCCACAGCTCAGAGATCCTCATTTAGAGTCATTCACCCAGCCCTAATTGTGTGGGAATGACAGATGATTCTGGAGCCCTGGCCAGGGTCACCTTGGCAGTTTAGGCACAAACCTTTTGTTTACCTAGTGTAGAACATGTTAGAAGTTTCCTGATGGTTTTAGATTAAAAATGCTGCAAAATTTCCCTACCGAATTATGTATCTGTGGACAATGTGTGCTTTTCCATACCTTCTCTGGAACTGCATCTTATCAGATACTTGAATCTTTTTGTCAATGGTGACTAGGACATCGTATCTCATTTTACTCTCATTTGCATTTTATTATGACTGATATTGAACATCATTTATCAATAAATTAACCACTCCTATTTCCCTTTGATATATACCTGTTATTGCCATCTGCCCATTTTTATAATGGACTCCTTTGTCCCCTTTACTTTCTTATAAAAGCTCTTTGTTTAATCACAAGATTAGGTTTTGTTCATCACGGCTGATTCAAGAGCTTAAATTTTCATAGATTTTACAGTTTGCACCATTCTGCTAGTATTCTTGGTGCTTAAAAACCTTCAGAATCCACCCTTCTTAATCTTAAACCATTTTTTATAAAAATATTAAGCCTAGATTGCTAAATTAGAAAAAGTACACAAACTCTATCCTGATCTTCCCAAATCCTGGTGTCATTTTGGTGGCTCCAGATCAGGAATCTGCCCAGAAATATAGAAGGAGGAGGCGTCTGAACACAGGTTCAGCCCTTTCCGTGGGGTTTCTAAGATCTTGCCCAGAGTGGGGTGGGGGAGGAACCCCGAAAGATCAGATCTCTGACCGGTGTTGCCACCTTGATACTCACACTCTGGTCTCTTTAAGGGAACATGACAACCCAAAGTGACCATTTGTCTATTATGATATAAATTGTGTCCAACCCCCCAATTTTGTATGTGGAAGTCCTACCTCCCAGTACCTCAGGCTACGACTGTATTTGGCGATAAGGTCTTTAAAGTGGTAATTAAGGTAAAATGAAATCATGTGGTTGGCCCTCATCCAATGCGACTGGTGTCCTTATAAGAAGAGAAGAATAAGGTCCAGACAGACACACAGGAAAGACTATTTGAGGACACAAAGTCCATCTGCCAGCCATCTGCCCACCAAGGGGAGAGGCCTCAGTATGAAACCAACTCTGTCAACACGTTGATCTCAGATTTCTAGCTTTTAGAACTGAGAGAAAATAAATTTCTGTTGTGTAAGCCACCTAGCGTGGTACTGGGTAATGGTGGTCCTAGCAAACTAATATAATGTCCTATGGATATTACCGTTACCTTCACCAATTGCTTAGAGGTCAAGTTCTAACATAGGAAACCATGGATTAAAAAACACCTATCCGGAGCTGTGAGGAGTCCCACTCTACTCATCTCATCTCTAGTAACTTATAAGAGAGTGCTCAATTCAAAGGCAAACATTTTCGGTTTATAATTTCCCCAGTTTGGGGGAATGTGAAAGCCTTAGCATTCGCAGTCAGTCAGGCATTTCTGGGCACACGCCTAACTAAATGGGTTTCTTCCATTGGGCCCCAAGGATTTAGGTCCCACATGTAAAAAGTGCCCTTGGATGAGAGGTGTGAGGGTCGTATCTCTATGTGAAGCAAGACGGACTGCTGGAAAGAGCATGGGAATGGGAGTCGGAAACCCAAGCCTTAGTCTTAATTCTATCACAGACTTTCTGTGTGGCCTCCGGCAAATACATGGACTTTTTGGAACTTTGAATCCTTGTGTGGACCTCCTGAGTGGTTTTCAGACTCAGTTTTGTGGGACCCTGGAGGGCTCCATGGATGGGTTTTAGGAGTTCCTCAAATTTTTCATCTCAATTTCCCTTGTGGAAGACATTTTAACTCTTTTAAATACTGCAATAAAAATAACACACATTCAGATGTGTTTTATTTCACATTTTAACATATCTAAGAACATCGTCATATTAACATGTGCTGGTAGGTTAACGTATTTGAAATGAACACCAGAATAAAATCCTGACATCTGGGTATGCACATTTTTGATGAGGGATATTGATATTCTGCACTAGTCTGGTTGTCTCTCTGAAATTCTGACATGACTGCTGCGCGTCTCCACTGACTTAAAATTGCACAGGTGTGTTTGTGACCACAGTACATTTGCACCTGCTCAGTTAAGTGCCAGATCAAGGTTATTCACATTTGTTCTCCTCATGGCATAAGACTTATTTGTGCACCCACAACGGACTCTCTCACATCTTGAAAACATCACATTAGAGCTAGAACGAATGCTTCCCTTCTGACTTTATGATCAGAAGTGCAAGAATTTATTAGGTGCTACTAACAATTCAACTTTGAAGCAGATATTTTCTATTACTTTTCTTGCAGGCTTCTGGATAAGTTTAGTTGAGTAGAAACTCAAGCCGTAAGGCAAGTTGTTTTAAAATAAAACAACACAAAAACTATTAACACTTGGACTACTTAGCTTGATGAATCAGTCTTTTCTAAACGTTGTTCAACTAAACCAAAATAAAAAAAAATAAATCTATGCTGAGGGTAGTATGATTGTGATTATTCCAAGTTTTTACATTCACCATATCAGTTTCAGAGTTGTCAGTGATGTACTTTGTATTATATATATGGCATAATTGAACACATAAAATAAATATATTCTAGTGAATTGTGCTTTTATTTGTCTTAAGTGTTACAGTTTCACATAAGATTTTGTTTTTATTAAGGGTACCCTTGCTGTAATAAATACAGCCAGGTAAAATAACTTCTAAGAGTCTTTGCAGCTCTATCACCCTGTAATCTTCCAAGGCGGACGTGAGCCGGATGCAGGCAGGAGTGGGTCAAGGCAGTGCAGGCTGGCTGGCTGACCACCAATCTGTTCAGCTTGGGAGCTTCCTCCCATTTTTTTACAGAGATGATTGAGTGTCCAGGTGCACACCTACACCACTTCTGGGGCATTGCATCTTTTTGAGATTTCAGATGTACAAATGAATGGCTCTGGGAAAAACCACATCGTATATAGGAAGTTATCAAAGAATGCTACGAAGACTTTGTTAAATATTATTTTTATAAGGCATAGTATAATTATTTTGAAACTTGCTAAAATTCCATTAAAATGCATTGCATTTTCCTGGTCACCTCCGCTCTGAAACAAATCTCTTCTTGAGGCAATATGCAGTAGTATGTGTGGGAGGAGTGTGTGGGGTTAGGGGTGGGTGGGTCTGCTAGGCATGGGGAGTGGTACAATCTCCTTATAGCTGGAATAGGGGCTGTGTATAGTGGGAAACAGAGGCCTTGGTTTGTTTCAGCAGCTGTCTCTTTCTCACCAGAGCTTAACATATTCTGAAACCGTTCCTGGGTGTGGGGCACTGTGGCTTGGCCATGATTGCTGGATCTGGAGGTGGGAACCCAACAGGGCCTGCAGAGCATGCCGAGATAGAATAGAGCAGAGCTGGGGGTGCACATTTGGTGCACCTGCCTTATTCCAGTGACTTCCCTCTTTAAGGGAGAAGGGTTGAGTTTTGAATGCTAAGGGATGGTAGTTCCTAGGAGTTGCCCTGGGACTATATGCACTCACAGAGATAACTCATTTTAGGACTAAGTATTTTGGCTGGAGGTCTAGTAAATTGAGGTGATGCTTTTGTGTTCTGACCTTGGCTATTGTACTAGTTAGGATAAATGTTCACTTACATAAAATTGAGATCCAGACAAAAATGTTTTAAATATTATACAGACTTAATTTTTCTCTCATGTAATACCCAGAAGGCAGAGGTCCAGGGCTGGCATTGAGCTCTGTTCTACAAGGATGTCCAAAGACCTGACTGCATCTGTTTTGTTTGTTTTCATCTTTAGGCTCTTGTCCTGATATGAATGAAATGATACATGGTAGCTTCCTTATGTCTGTGACTTAGGTAAGTGAATGGAGGAAAGAGGGAAGGGGGATCTTAATCATTGTTTGAGAACACAGCCTAGAAGTTGAATAGTCACTTCCACTCACATTCTCTTGTCCAGAACTTGGTTATATGACCATATAATCAAGGGAGGCTAAAAATGCAGTCTTTATTCTATGCCATGTGCCAGGTAAAAATAGTGGGTTTTATTATTTTGCAAAATGATAAAAGATAAATGTTAGGGTATAGCTAGCTTATTCTGCTAGGGTGTTGATTAGGCTACGTGTCGAAGCTCTGCCAGCATGTCTGCAGCAGAGCAGTGAGGGGCACGGCTGGGAGGCATCGTGTCCAGAGCGGGAAGACTTCAGCCCCTGGTCTGATGGGTGGCACTTTGATGCTGCCTTTATCAGTATTTATTTTTCTCAGGGGCAATTCCAATTTCCACTGACTTCTGAAACTCCTTGAGGATATCATATTGAGAAGGGTTGATCTAGAGTCTCAAAGCATCCCAATGGTCATGTGTAAACCATAGGATTTCAAACCATATCCTGAGTGCTTCAGGATTCTCTAGAGCTCTGGGAGCAGGGGGACGAAATGGAAACAAGGGCTCTTTAAGCTGACCCCACTGGACGGGTCAGCCATAGTGTGTCACTGGCATTTATATAGGTTAGATTTGGGGCTAAAATATAGTTTTTACGCTTCTGCTAAGTCATTGATTTGAAACAGTCATAATTCAGAAAGTAGAGATTCAACAATATATTAATACAAGACCATAATGGGTAATTGCCCGCATGATGAGTGATGGCCTTGACCATGCTTTTGCATTGAAATGATTTAATTTGAAAATAAGAGGTAAATGACAGAGTTGAAAAATTTACACTATCGGTTGGATCCTGTAGTTCTAAAGAAACAATTATATAATTCTTTAGAATCCACAAAATATTGCTGCATCTATTTCCTCCCTCGATCCTTCTTCATTTACAGACAAAGAAGCAGAAGCACAAGGAGATCAAGTGGCTGGCCCAAAGCGGCACAGCTAAGAAGTACTAGGAACGGGCTCCGACTCAGGCCTTTGGAACCCTCGCTATACACATTTATTTCCTGTACTTGCTTATACCCATCCCTAGGGCTTCAAGGCCCATTTCTAGGGCACTGAGACCTGAGTCATTTCGTGTTGTGAGCCCGGGTTCTGCTGCAGCAGCAGCAGCAAGCAAATGGTCTCTGTGCTTGAGTCCTCTCTTCTTTCCTCCTTCTTTCCCATCCCTTCCCCCAGCTCCTGTCAGAAGTCCATCATACATCGGATACTGTCTAAGGTATTAGAGATAAAGTGGTAAACAAGACCTCCAGGCTCTTCAAGGAACTTAGTTAATTCTACGGAGAGTTACAAAGAAAATAAAAACATAACTGAACATATCCTATATCTTCACATACTGATATTGAGTATGTGGAAAACTTAATCAGGGTAACACAATGAGAATGGTGGGAGGAGCAGAGCATCTGTTCTAGGTGGGTGGTTGGGGAAGGGTAAGTGATACAGGAGCAGAGACCTAAATGAAGGGGAGGGGTGAGCCAGGCCAATATCTTAAGAAGGAGTACGCCAAGATGATGGAAGAGGAAATAAATAATTCATTCGATAAGCCCAGTCATGGAATTGCAAGCTGATCAGTGGGGCTGGAATATAAGCAATACTTCTTTTTAAAAAATTA
>PVKM010016947.1:0-26357 GCA_004027735.1 Carollia perspicillata
TTTAAACGTTCCAACATCCACATTATAGGGGTACCAGAAGGGGAAGAGGAAGAGCAACAAGTGGAAAAGCTATTTGAATAAATAATAAAGGAGAACTTACCAATTCTGGCAAAGGAAATAGACTTCCAGGAAGTCCAGGAAGCTCAGAGAGTCCCAAAGAAGGTGGACCCAAGGAGGAACACACCAAGGCACATCATCATTAAGTTACCCAAGATTAAAATGAAAGAGAGAATTCTAGAAGCAGCAAGAGATAAGGGGACAGTTACCTACAAAGGAGTTCCCATCAGACTGCCAGCTGATTTCTCAAAAGAGACCTTACAGGCAAGAAGGGGCTGGAAAGAAGTATTCCAAGTCATGAAAGGCAAGGACCTCCATCCAAGACTGCTCTATCCAGTAAAACTTTCATTCAGAATGGAAGGGCAGATAAAGTGCTTCTCAGATAAGATCAAGTTCAAGGAGTTCATCATCACCAAGCCCTTATTATATGAAATGTTAAAGGGGATTAGCTAAGAAAAAGAAGGTAAAAAATATGAACAGTGAAAGGACAGCAAACTCACAGTTATTAACATCCACACTTAAAACAAAAGCAGACTTAGTGGTCACCTAAAACAGGAGCAGAGCCTCAGAAATGGAGGTCACGTGGAAGGTCAGCAACAGGGGAGTGGGAGGAGAGGATGGGAAGAAGGTACAGAGAATAAGTAGTATAGACAGTGGGGAGAAAATAGACAGGGGGAGGGCAAGAGTAGTGTGGGATGTAGAATCTAAAGAACTAATGACACATGGACAGGAACTAAAGGGGGGAGTGTGGGAGGGAGGGGCTGTGCAGGGTGGAGGGGAATGAAGTGGGGAAATGGAGCAACTGTAATGGCATAATCAATAAAATATATTTAAATAAAAGAAGTTAAAAAAACCAAAAAACAACCCAAACAACAAAAAAAGCCCTCAAATAAATAATCTAACTCTACACCTAAAAGAACTAAAAAAAGAACAACAAAGCCCAGACTAAGTGGAAGGAAGGAAATATAAAAGATCAGAGCAGAAATAAATGACATAGATACTACAAAAACAAAACAAAACACTATGAAGGTCAATGAAACCAAGAACTGGTTCTTTGAAAAGATAAACAAAATACATGAACCTTTAACAAGACTCATCAAGAAAGAGAGAAAAACCACATAAATAAAATCAGAAATGAAGGAGAAGTTAACTGACAACACAGAAATACAAATGATTGTTTGTAAGAAAATACTGTGAACAACTATATGACAATAAATTGGACAAGATGGATCAAATGGACCCATTACTAGAAATACACAGTCTTTCAAAACTGAATCAGAAAGAATCAGAAAACCTGTAAAGACCAATCACAACTTGTGAAAATGAAGCAATAATCAAGAAGCTCCCTGCAAGCAAAAATTTACAGGCAAATTTTACCAAACATTCAAAGAACACATATCCTTTGCAAGCTATTTTAAAAAATTCTAGTGGGGGGAAGACTTTCAAGCTCTTTTTATGAGACTAGCATTATTCTAATTCTAAAACCAGATAAAGACACTACAAAGGAAGAAAACTATAGGCTAATATCCCTGATAGAGGTAGATACTAAAATCCTCAACAAAATATTAGCAAACTGGATTCAGCAACACATTAAAAAGATCATATACCACATTCAAGTGGGATTTATTCCTGGAATTCAAGGTTGGTACAAAATTCACAAATCGATAAATGCAATGCATCACATAAACAAAATGAAGGATAACATTCACACGATCATATAAATAGATGCAGAAAGAGCATTTATCAAATGCATTTGATAAATGTTCTTTCCATAAATGCTCAGCATCCATTTATGATAAAAAAAACACAGCAAAGTGGGAATACAAGGATTATACCTAACATAATAAAGGCCATATAATGACAAACCTAGAGCCAACATAATACTCAAGGGGCAAACTCTAAAAATCTTTTCCTTAAGATCAGTAACAAGATGGGAATGTCTGCTTTCACCACTTGTTCAACATACTACTGGAAGTACTAGCCACACCAATTAGACAAGAAGACATAAAGGCATATAAGTTGGAAAGGAGGAAATAAAACTGTCATCATTCGCATATATGATATGATATTGCACAAAAAAAACCCTAAAAGGCACCACTAAAAAACTACTAGGTCTAATAAATGAATTCAGCAAAGTATCAGATTACAAAATTAATATTCAGAAATTGATAACATTTTTATATACCAATAATATCCTGTCAGAAAGAGAAATTAAGAAAATAATCCAATTTACTATTACAACCAAAACAAATAAATAAGGTACCTATGCACTACATGTGATCTTAGCCAAAAGGCCAAGAAGCAATGAAAATAAGGTACCTAGAAATAAATATAACCAAGGAGGTAGAACACCTGTTACTTGAAAAATTTTAAGATACTAAAGAAAGAAAATGAGAAACCTACAAATAGTGAAAGCATATACTGTGTTCATGGACAGGAAAAATTAAATTTATTCAAATATCCATACTACCCAAAGTAATCTACAGACTCAACACAACTCCTATTATAATATCAATAGTATATCTCAGATATACAATAATCCAAAGATTTATATGGCACCACAGAAGACTGCTGTCTCAGAAATACCACACTTCCTGATATCACACTATACTAGAAGGCCACAGTAATCAAAGCAGCATGGTATTGGCACAAGAATGGGCAAACAGATCAATGGAACAGAATAGAGGGCACAGAAATAAACCTATGCCTTTACAGTCATTTAATATTCGACAAAAGAAGCAAGAACATACAATGGGGTTAGACAGAATCCTCAATAAATAGTGTTGGAAAATTGGACAGATAGATGCAAAAAAATGAAACTAGACCACCAACTTACACCATACATGGGAATAAACTCAAAATGGATTAATATCTTCAATGTGACTTGTGAAACCATTAAATTGCTTTAAGGAAAACATAGTAAAATTTCAGATATTTCTCCTACCAATATATTTACTCATGTATCTCCTTGGGCAAGAGAAACAAATAAAAAACCAACAACAAAAAAACAAACGGGATTATATCAAACTGAAAGCTTTTGTACACAAAACAAACCATTGACAAAATGAAAAGGGAATCCACTGAATGGAAGAACTTATTTGCCAATGATACTTCTGATAAGAGGTTAATTTCCAAAATATATGAAGAACTTACAGAACTCAACATCAAGAAAACAGACAATCCAATAAAAAAAAATGGGCAAAGGACCTGAACAGACACTTATCCAAAAAGGACATATAGATGGCCAATAGACATGAAAAAATACCCAATGTCACTAATCATCAGAGATGCAAATTAAAACCACAATGAGATATCCCCTTATACCTGTCAAGATGGCTATCATCAATAAATCAACAAACAAGAAGTGTTTGAGAGGATGCAGAGAAAAGGGAACCCTAGTTCACTGCTGGTGGGAATGCAGACTGTTGCAGCCACTGTGGAAAACAGTATGGAGTTTCCTCAAAAAATAAAAAATGGAACTACCTTTTGACCCCATGATCGCTCTTGTGGGAATATTTCCAAAGAAACCCAAAATACTAATTTAAAAGAATAGGTGTACCCCTATGTTCATTGCAGCATTATTTAAAATAGCCAAGATCTAGAAACAGCCAAATTGCCCATCAGAAGATGAGCAGATAAAAACGCTGTGGTACATTTACACAATGAACTACTGCTCAGCCATTAAAAAAAGGGAAATCTTACCTTTTGCAACAGCATGGATAGACCTGGAGATTATGCTAAGTGAAATAAACCAGTCAAGGAAAGACAAAATACCATATGATCTCACTTATATGTGGAATCTAATGAACAAAATACACTAACAAACATAACAGAAAAAGGCACGGATACATGGAACAGACTGACAGCTATCAGAGGGGAGCGGGGTTGGAAGAAAGAGGTGAATGAAGGGATTAAGCAAAAATCATATATGTAACACACAGACAGCGCTAACATGCCGTGATAGCCAGAAGGAAAGGGGGCAGGGGGGTAGGTGGAGGTAGTCAAAGGGAGGAAATATGGGGATGGAAAGAGACTTTGCTTGGGGTGATGGGTACATGATAAAGTATGTAGATAATGTTTTACTCAGTTGTACACTTGAAAGCTGTACAGTTTTGTAAACCAATACCCTCCCCCAATAAATCCAATTTTTTAAAAAGTACATGAGAAATCACTTAAGAGATGTATAAAGTGCCATGAGAGTTCAGGAAAAGATGATGACTTACAAATGTTTTACCCAGTATTAAATGTTTATGAGGAATTTGTAACCCCTACTGACTACATTATTTGCAAATGTTTACAGCTTTGATAAGCAAACTGCAGGCTAGACTTCTATGTATGCATGACCAAAAGGACAAAATATGAAAAGTTTCATGAATATGATCTATAAAATTTAATGCTTCCAACTTCCCACAAAGAAAAACCCAGACTAAATGGTTTCACTGGAGAATTTTATCAAACATTTAAAGTAGAATTCATATGAATCAATCACAAACTCTTCCAAATAACTAAAGAGAAAAGAACACTTGCCACATCATTCTATTACTCTGGTATTACCTTGATTCCAAAACCAGGCAAAGACATCACAATAAAACTATAGACTAATGTGTACACAACAATCCTCAACTAAATATTAACAACTGAATCTAGCAACACATAAAAGGATTATATACCAAGTACAATTTATACTACAAATGCAAGGTTGGTATAACATCTACAAATCAACTGATATACCATACCACATTAATAAAACAAAGCATAAAACCCACTTAATCATCTCAATAGACACAGAATAATGATTTGATAAAATACCACTTCAAAATAAAAAGACTCAATAAACAAGGACTAGAAGGGAAGTCCCTCAACCAAACATCATGGTGAAAGACAGAATGCCATCCCCCTTATAGCCAGGAACAATCAAGGTCCACATTTACAACTTCTATACAAAACTGCACCAAAGTTCTAGCTGGGTGGCGGGGGGAGTGGGGGCGGGCACTAGAAGGCTTCCAGATTGGAAAGAAAGAAGTAAAACTTTATGTGTAGGTGACATGATCTTGTATATAGATAATCCTAAGGAATGAGCTAAAATGATCGAAATAAACAAGCTCAGTAATCTTTGAGGTACAAGATCAATGTACTAAAATCAATTATGTTTCTATACATTAGCAACGCAGAGTCTGAAAATGAAATTTAAAAAAAAACAACAACAATTCCAGAGCCTCCAGCCAAGACTGAGGTGTAGGTAGATACACTTTGCTTCCTCATACAACCAAAAGAATAACAACTAATTTAAAAACAAAAAACAACCAGAACTGCCAGAAAATCAAACTGCATGCAAGCCCAGAGCTGGCAGGCTGGGCAGTACCACATTAGCATGGAGAAGAACAACTGGGGAGCAAGACAGACCACACAACCCAGGGTTCCAGCATGGGAAACTGAGTCCTGAAAACCTCTAGCTGTAAAAATCTCTGGGGGTTGCAGCAGTGGAAGAAACTCCTAGTCTCACAGGAAAGTTCGCTAGAGGTACCCAGGGGATCCCAGAACATACACAAGCCCACCCACCAGGGAATAAGCACCTGAAAGAGCACAATCCACTAGTGGGAAGTGACTAAAAGTGGGGCAAGGGCCAAACAAGCAGTATTGTTCCCTCTCTGACCCCTCTACCACATACAGCGCCACAATAAAGCCAAGTGAGTTGCTCTACCACTTACAATGTAAAAGTGTGCCAAGACAAAGAAACGTGGCCCAAATGAAAGAACAGGTACAAACTGCAAAGAACTAAGTGATGAGGAGATAGCCAATCTATCACATGCAGAGTTCAAAACACTGGTAATTAGGAAGTTCACAGAAATGATTGAGTACAGACGCAAAATAGAGAAAGAAGTGAAGGCTATGCAAAGTGAAATAAAGCAAAATATACAGGAAGCTGACAGCGAAGAGGAGAAAACCAGGACTCAAATGAAAGACTTGGAAGAGAAGGAAGAAATAAACATTCAACCAGAAGAGAATAAAGAAAAGAATTCGAAAAATGAGGAGAGGCTTAGGAACCCTCTAGGACAACTTTAAATGTTCCAACATCTGAATCACAGGAATGTCAGAAGGAGAAGAGGAAGAACAAGAAACTGAAAGCTTATTTGAAAAAATAATGAAGGAGAACTTCCCCAATCTGGTGAAGGAACTAGACATGCAAGTCCAGGGAGCTCATTGTCCCAAAGAAGTTGGATCCAAGGAGAATCATAATTACACTAAGGTACTCCAAGGCACACCATAATTACATTACCCAAAATTAAAGATAAGGAGAGAATCTTAAAAGCATCAAGAGAAAAGTTGAGTTACCTACAAAGGAATCCACATAAGACTATTAGCTGACTTCTCAAAAGAATCCTTAGAGGCAAGAAGGGGCTGGAAAGAATTATTCCAAGTCATGAAAGGCAAGGACCTACAGCCAAGATTACTCTATCCAGCAAAGCTATCATTTAAAATGGAAGGGCAGATAAAGTGCTTCCCAGATAAGGTCGTGTTAAAAGAGTTCATCATCACTAAGCCCTTATTATATGCAATGTTAAAGGGACTTATCTAAGAAAAAGAAGATCAGCCCTGGCTGGTGTGCCTCAGTCGACTGAGTGCAGTTCTGAGAACCGAAGGGTTGCTAGTTCGGGGCCCATGCCTGGGTGGCAGGCCAGGTCCCCAGTAGGGGGCAGGCAAGAAGCAACCACACATTGATGTTTCTCTCCTTCTCTTTCTCCCTCCCTTTCCCTCTGTCTAAAAATAAATAAAATCTTTGAAAATAAAAAGGTCAATACTATGAACAGTAAAATGACAACAAACACACAACTATCAACAACTGAACCTAAAAAACAAAAACAAACTAAGCAAAGAACTAGAACAGGAACAGAATCACAGAAATGGAGATCACATGGAGGGTTATCAGTGGGAAGAGAATGGGAGAAAAAGGTACAGGGTATAAGATGCATAATTGGTAGGCACAAAATAGGCACAAAAATAGGTTAAGAATACTATAGGAAATGGAGAAGCCAAAGAACTTATATGTACCACCCATGAAATGAACTAAGAGCAGAAGAATGCGGGAGGGAGGGCAGGTGCTGGGTAAAGGGGCATAAAGGGGAGAAAACAATGAGACAACTGTAACAGCATAATCAATAAAATATACTTAAAAAACAATTCCACTAATAGCATCAAAAAAAACAAAATACTTAGGTAAATTTAATGAAAAACTTACATATATTGAAATTGAGACATTGTTGAAAGAAAACAAGTAACTAAATAAATGAAAAGATCTCCTATGGTTCATGAGTTAATATCAAAATCCAAGCTGGCTTTATATATTTATTTGTTTGTTTGCAGAAACAGACAAGCTAACCTAAAATTCATATGGAAATGCAAGGGACCTAGGATAACCAACACAGTCTTGAAAGTGAAAAAAAAAGTTGGAGGGCTCATACTGATCATTTAAGATGTATGGTACTGACGTAAGGGCAGACATTATAGATCAATGAATGAAACAGAATTCGGAGTCCAGAAATAAACACAATTAGAGTCAAATGATTTCCAACAAGGGTGCCAAAATAATCCAATGAGGGGAAAGAACAGACTTTTTAACAAATGATGCCGTGACAACTAGATTGTCATATGCAAAAGAATGAAATTCAACCTCTTCCTTACACTATACACAAAAATTAACTCAGAAGAGATTACAGACTTAAATTTAACAGTTATAACTTAGAAGGAAAGACAGGGTTAAATCTTCATGACCCTGGATGAAATCATGGTTTCTTAGATATACCAAAAGCAAAAGCAACAGCAATAAGAACAAAAAACAGATAAACTTGGACATCATCAAAATGTACTGTAGTGCTATAAATGATATCAAAAATTGAATGCCCATAAATAGGATAAACTATTTGCAAATCATACATCTGAAATGGGACTGATAACCAGAATACAGTTTTGAAAACTCTTAAAAACAATAATAAAAACACTAGTAAGCCAATTTTAAAATGGGCAAAGAACGTGAAGAGACTTTTCTTCAAACAAGATATACCAATGAAAACATGCTTTAAAAACATCATTAGCCATCAGGGACATACAAATCAAAACCACAATGAGATACTGTTAGCACCCACTAGGATTATTACAGTTAAAAAGATTGGTAGTAACAACTGTTGACAAGGATGTGAAGAAAATGGAACCTTCATATTAATACTAGTGCTCGTGGGAATGTAAAATGGTACAACCAGTTTGTAAATTTTGGCAGTTTCTCAAAAGGTTAAACAGAGTCACCATATTACCCAGCAATTTCACTTCTAGGTATACCCAAGAGAACTGAAAATGTATGTCCACAAAAAAAACTTACATAGCAGTATTCGCAATAGCCAAAAGGTAAAAATAACACAAATGCCCATAAACTGATGAATGGATAAATAAAATGTGGTATACTCATATAATGAATATTATTTGGGACTATAAAGGGATGGAATACTGACAGATGGATGAACCATGAAAACATTATGCTAAGCAAATAAGCCAGCCAGCAAAGACTTCATATTGTATAATTCCATTTCTATGAACCATGGAGCAAAGGCAACTCCATAGAAACAGAAAATAGATTAGTGGTTGCATTGTGGGGAGGGAAGGAATGAGCAACTGCTAATGGGTAGTGTGGTTTCTTTTGGGGCTGATGAAAATGTTCTAAACTTAGACTGTGATGACTGTTGGAATTCTGTGAATACAGTATGCTAAAACAAATGAAAATACTAAAATCATATACAATTTACATGGGTGAATTTTATATGTTGAGAATTATATCTCAATAAACATGTTAATGTATTTCTGCACAGAAAAAATACAATATTAAATAATTGAGAAAAATATTTCAACACATTACAAATTTAAATCTCATAAAAGGTTCTCACAAAATTCTAGCAATATTATAATACCTCCGGCACACAGAACCCACCCAATAATAATTTTCTGTTTAGAGATTGTTACCATTATCCCACTTACAAATAAGAAAGCAAAAACTCACACATTAAGTAACTTTCCCAAGGTCACAAAACATAATAGGAAATGTGGATTAGAATCCAGATAATCTGATCCCCATCTTATTTTTTTATCCTCATCCAAGGATATGTTTATTAATTTTTTAGAGAGAGGAAGGCAGAGAGAGAAAAACATTGATGTGAGAAACATCATTTGGCTGCCTCCCATATGTGCCCCGACAGGGATGGAACCCGCAACCTTGTGTTGTACCAGACGACACTCCAACCAATTGAGCAACCCGGCTGGGGCAACTCTCCAATATTTTAAGGAGGCAACAACTTATTATATACCTAATGGGCAAATAATCCCCATATTTCTTAGTTGGATCTGTACCATTCCTATTGTTCTTTACCCCTAGGTCTTTCTGCATTACCTTATTATCTATATAATAAGAATCACATGCAATAACAGAAGTACTTGGAAGTCTTAGTACCAGAATACTCCCCTATGGTTCACAATGCAGATGTCTGTACTAATGCACAAAGTAAACAAAAATTGCTTTTCTTTAGTTTCCTTTCTTTAAAAATCGCAAATAATTAAAATGGATTAAATTAGCAAAACATCAAAAATGCAAGGGAAAAATAATTCAAATACCAGAAAAGAATACACAATTCTGATAGTTAAATACTGATAAGAAACTTAATAAAATTCTCATTTATGAATTTTTTTCATAACCAATAAAATTTGTATCACGCCCTTTAGTTGAAATAAAGATTACCAGTGACTTCATTATTTTGCTAAACCAAATGATTAAAATATCTTTTAGCAGTTCTGAAAAAAAAAATAATTGGAAGAAAATGTTATTCATGATTATTTGGAGAAAGGGTGAGAGTAATTAGGTTTCACAGGGCATTCATTTCTGCCCACCAAAAATTATACAACTTTAACAAAAAACAAGCTCAGCAGCTGAGCTAAAAAAAAATTCTGCCCTGGCTGGTGTAGCTCAGTGGATTGAGCACGGGCCTGTGAAGCAAAAGGTCGCTGGTTCGATTCCCAGTCAGGACATATGCCGGGGTTGCAGGCTAGGTCCCCAGTAGGGGACACATGAGAGGCAACCACATATTGATATTTCTCTCCCACTCTTTCTCATTCCCTTCCCCTCTCTCTAAAAATAAATAAAATATTTTTTAAAAATTCTGCACTACCTGAAATATTTCAATTAATCTGAACCATAATAAAAGCTGTCAAAGCCAGCCTCAGTTGAAAGTAAAAACTCTAGCTATGGCATGATGGGAGGAGAGGACAAGGGGCCTAACACTGAATAAGAGTGACACTAGAGTGAAGGGCTTTTCTGTCCCAGGTAGGTGAGGTATTTTAATAATACGAGCTCATTTAATCCTCACAAAAACTCAAATCTCATTCTCATTTTAGTTAAGTTCAATAATTTGCCCAAGCTAAACTTAAAACTCAGACCTATTGAATATTACCACTAACAAAGTCCCAATTCTTCACCTCCAGACTCTCCTATGAAATAACAAAAATAAAGAAGCATCATAATTAGGGAGACCATAGCTCCTAGATGGGTTTGCCCAAGACAGTTCAAGCTTACTCCTGTTGTCCTAAGCATAATTACTAATAGTCACTCTCCCTTTGCTTTCAAAAGTATCCACATTTGAACAACAATTTTTTGGTCACCCTACATATGGCAGCTACAAGGTAAGTAAATCACACTTTTAAAATATTTTTGTTAAACCAAAACTTCCCATTCAGACCACTGAATATTTACTGAAAGACTACTATATACAAGACACTGAATTCAACACAAGGAGAAAAAGACCTTGTTCTCAAGTAGCAGAGGCTGACAGAGCCCTCAAGTTGGGGCAAGAAACAATCTGCTCAACCAAAGGGATCACAACAGCGTGCAAACAGCCTAGCAAATTAACAAGCCTACAGTTTACCCAAAGCATAAAGCTCCAGAGGAAAGATAACACTTGCATTTAAATGGAATGAAGAATTGATTTTAAAAGGATGGCCCTTTCACAAATTTCTAAATTGGCAAAGAGAAAATATTTTGGCTCACCTCATAGGTACATTGTGAGAATGAAAAAAAATGCTTATGCATTTTTTCCTCCCTACTTTTCATTCTTAATGAAATTGGAATTATTACATCAAAAGAAATATGTTACCAAGGTAAAGAAAAATCAATTACAATGCATCTGCTTTCTTCTAGGAAAGAATCATTTCAACTTCCTAGAAGAATCTTTACCAAGATGGAAAACAAAAAAACATCAGAATAATAAAATAGCCTTACTAGTACAACTGCCTCCAGAGAGTTCTGCATACACCACAGAGGGGATTTGGTCAAACGAGTTTAATTCCTATTTGTTAGGCATTTAGAGTCTAAATATCATTAAATTGAAATACCCAAAAGGAAAAAATGTTTCCTGAGGTCACTGGCGGACCTTTCACATGGTAATTAAAATTTTTTTTCTTTTAATTAGGCTATGTTAGAGGTTCCTAAGCTATGTATTTCATAAATCTTCTGGTGAAAAGCACCCAATCTGAATTAGTAACAATTTATCAAATTAAATATTTAAGAACAAAACTAAAAATGCCTCTTATGAAAGAACCAGTGACTTCAACAACTTTCACTGCTAGTTTCATGAAAACACTTAACTTTTTCAGGGAATGAGATAGCTAAGAAAAAAAATGCTCCTAAGAAGAGGGAGATAAAGGACTGAATTCTCAGGCCAGAAATTTTGGGGCAATTCAGTTCATTCCTCAGCAAAGGTAAGATAACATTAGCTTACTTGATAGTTACCTGTGAAAAATAAAGATCCACACAAAGTGCCAGGAAATTTTAGTTATCAGTTACATATAGTTAATACCTCATTATTACATGAGTGATGTTGAGAGGTTATTATTAAGAATAAAAAGTTGCCCTGGCTGGTATGGCTCAGTGGATTGAGTGTTGGCCTGCGAACCAAAGGGTAGCTGGTTCGATTCCCCATCAGGGCACATGCCTGGGTCGAGGGGTTGGTCCCATTAGAGGGTGCGCAAGAGGCAACCACACACTGGTATTTCTCTCCTATTTCTCCCTCCCTCTCTTTCAAAACATAAATAAAGTCCTTAAAATAAAAAAAGAATAAAAAGTTAAGAGGCATTCATAAATAGCCAATATTCCAAAATCCACTTCTATATATACTAAAAGTCAGTTTTCATTTTGAGAATGAAGACACTAACTGGTGCGGGTGGTAACAAATAAGTTACATAGAACTGTGTTCTCCAAAATAAGCCCAAAAAATCATAGTTCAGGTAATTCACCCTAGGGACAAACCATCTATATAAATAAGCGTGAGTTGGACTGTACATTAAATGAATACTGCTTTTCAATCATTGAATATTTCACTCAGTTAGGTGTGTGATGATTTTATTAACACCAAATATATATTAGATTTTTATTAACACCAAATATATATTAGATTTTTATTAACACCAAATATACATTATTCTCTTCACTATACAGTCTGCAGAGTCAGTTTGAACAAGGCGGCTCCTCCATTTTACAGGTAGAGAGCTTAAATAACCCATCCAAGGTCACAGAGCCAGAAGTGGCAGAGCCAGGACTGGAATCCAAAAAGTCGAACTTTGAAGTCCCACATACTTACCCATATTTTCTGGACTACAATACGCACCCCCCAAATCTGGGAGGAAAATGCAGCAGAGACCGTGCTCCTGCCTCCTGTGACCCCACTGCACCGCCTACCACCCACCTCCCCCGCCCCCAGCAAGCCAGGTAAGCTACACTGGGACTATAAGACACACCCCCCAAACTTGGGGGAGAGAGAGAGGTGCGTTTTATAGTCCAAAAGATTCCATAATCACCCCAATATTGTTTAAAGGACCTCCAGTAAACCAGAGTCTCCTAAGGCACAAAATCATGCTAATGGAGAGTTCCATGCAGTATATTCATTTATTGAATCATTTATTTAGGTCAATATCAACTCTAAATATTAATTTTATATTATGAGTTGTGATCCAGGGCTGCTTTGTTTATTCTGCCGCTCAAACTGTTCCAGTTTCAGCCATTGGGAGCTCTTTCAGTTGGCTCCTGTGCTCCTCTGACATATCCTCATCAATGCAGGGTTCTGGCTGTGATGGCGGTGGTGTTTGGAGCACTTCCTTACTTTCTGGCACTGTAAGATGCTCCGGGTTCATCTTGAATATTTTTTGCCCCAGTCCTAGAATCAGCCAATTCTCCAAGGAGCTCTAGTTCCTTTTATTGGACAACAATATTAGAAACTAAAAACTGGGTACTAGGTGTGCTCCTGGGTTTCTTTTAAATTTTTTCAGCTGACGAGAGCACTGAAATATCTGTAAACTCTAGTGTGTACACATATCTATAAACACTTCAATATGTAACATTCTATATCTCTATTAAGCTAAACATGGGTTCATACTCATGTCTCCAACTCTAATCCATAACCACCTGGACCATTCTAGCCTCCTCCCCTTGCTTATCTGTAGATTACCCTCCAACAGTGAGAAGCCTGTCTCCCACCACCCATTTACTTAATTGTTCAATTCCAGTATACATATATACAGAGTACCAGAATTAACTTGTACCACTGTGGGACACAACTTCATCAACTAGACAGTGCTTATGTGCAGTTCCTTTTGTCTTAGATTCCACTCATTTCCCAGGTTACTTAAGTCAGCACTACGCTCTTCCCTGTAAGACTGTTTCATACATCTGTAATACAGTTTCCATTCCTTCCTAGGATTCCTGACCTCCTAAATGACTTCTGATTGATTTGCATACTTTAAAGTTTACTCTTTGTGCTGTAAAGCCCTATGAATTTTGATGAATGCATACCGTCTCCACCATTACGGAAACCAACAGAACAGTTTTATCAAGCAGTATTTTAACTGGACTAAATGGTATGGTATTTTAACAGAATTAAATCCTCTATGGAAGCAGCATGATTGGATGGAAAGAGAAGCTCAAGTAAACAGCTGGGAGTTGATGCTATTGAAAAGCCACAGATAGACTTTAGAAATAGCTATCCTATCCTCTCAGGGTCCCAACAGCCTCATGGTCAAATGAGGGGGTGTTCAATTAGATGATACTACTATATAGCATTTACTAAACACTTAGGTCGTGTCAGGGATGGTGCTAAGCACTTCAGATAGATTACCTCCTTTATTTCTAATAACTATATAAAATAGATACCGTTACTATCCCCCGTTTAATCGATGGAATTGAGGCTTCAAATTAACTTCCACAAAATCACCTAGCCAGGGAGTTGTAGAGCCAAGACTCTAGAGTAGGAGTCAGAATACTATGGCCTGCATGTCAAATCCAGCTCACCTCCACCCCCCTGCCTCTTTTGTAAATCCTGACAGGTAAGAATAGTTTTTACATTTTTAAATAATTGGGGGGGAAACCTTATTTCATAACACAAAAAACATATAAAACTACAACTTCAGTGCCCATAAATAAAGTTTTATTGAAACACAACCCCATTCATTATATTAACTATGGCTGCTTTCACATTACAATGGCAGAACTGAGTAGCTGCAATAGAGGAGACATGACCAGCAAAGCCTAAGATCTATTAATTTGACCTTTTACAGAAAAACCTTCACAAACTCTGCCATACTATTATATTCTATGAAATGATTCATAAAAGGGCAAACTGTTAAAAACATTAGAATGACATCCTGGACAGAAATATTTCAGAGCCTTAACTAAAAAGTTCTATGTTGCAAAACACCACCTCTTTGATTTATAATCTTAAGTAGAAAAATATTTCTGTCTTTGAATGGTGTGGCTCAGCATGTTGAGCACCAGCCTGCAAACCATAGGGTCGCTGGTTCGATTCGCAGTCAGGGCACATGCCTGGGTTGTGGGCCAGGTACCCAGTAGGGAGGTGCGTGATTTCCATACTTTATAACACTCTACATTAAAGTATAAATAAAAACTCTAAACTCTTGATTGAACTGTCAAAAGAAAATAGTTCCTATAATTATAGCTAACACTTGTTGAGAGCACTATGTGCCAGGTATCCCTCAAGTACTTCTACATACTCCTTGCTTTCTTACGATTATTCTCTATGAAGTAGATACTATTATCATAATTTAACAGATGAAGGAATTGAGGCTTCAATAGCTTTCCAGAGGCCAAAGAGTTAAGATGGAGCACCAAAATTCAAACCCGGGTCATCTAACTCTAGGATCTAGAAGGGGTTGAGCTATCTACACTCCCACTGGATAACAATGCTTCTGCTAACAAGGCAGATTAGGGACTTTAAACAAATTTTTTAAATGTCTCAATGTAGTTTTAAAAAAAAGACCTTAGGTATTAGTAATTAGTATCAGCACCTCAGAGAAACATTTAGGTTTATAATTCTCTGCATAACTCTGTTTATCTTTTCTGAGCCCCTCTGTACTCTCCGTACATATAGCTATAAACTTTATTAATTAACTCAGAAAAGACTGTACACCCTTACAGTCTTCCACAATCCCTTGAGTATGGCAGATGTTCAACAAATGGTTATTGGGAAGATCCAAAAACATTCACTAAGTATTCAAAAAGTATTTAGTGAATGAATGAACAGAACAAGGAGTTTCATAAACCATTAGGTACAAGTATCCTTAAATGTTTGTTGACGTGAAATGAACTAGGACGGAATCACAAGTCTCTGGCTTTGTAATCCTTAAATTCTGCCTGGGCTGTTCTAGAGCCTTAACCACCTTTTGTGCTAGCAAGTTTCATAAACAAACCACTCATTATTCAAGGCCTGTTAACCTATAATTCATCTTTCAAGCTACTTCTAATTTTCCAGGATCATTATTCATGTTTTTCCTAGTTCAATACAATGTATCGTAGTCCATCTCAGTCTTCATCATTCCATTGTAGAATCTAATTTCTTTATCTTTATACAAAAGCCTCACCATTGCTTCATCATTTATACTGCCATTTTCTGGAAACTTCCCTCCTGTTTAATTTGCTCTTCTTTGAGGTACAATAAGTAGAATCTGTCCAACAGTCTAAGAGTAGATACATATATTATAGTTTCATACCAAGATCATGCAGTCCATTTTTAAATTTTATTTTCTGTAACTCTCTTGGGAATGACTATCAATTTGTTGGCCTTTCTGGTAACATCAAGACAGCATTCTCAGGGATAAACTAACCTCTTAGCCCAGCATTATTTTTACAATACTGATGGTCACTAGCCATTTTTCTGTTCATGCACAAAGATATGAGATTTACCCACAGTTTATCTTATTTAGCTACTTACCCAGAAAAGCTAGTTGTCACATGCAAACCCAGAGGCACTTTATTGGTTCTTTTAAAAGAAATAAGAATAGTTTTAGTACCAATACCAAAAAGTGAACTCTACTTTGAATACCCTGAGAAAACCCCTACATGCCATACATGTTCCTTCCTACTACATAACAGTTCACCCTCTTCTAAATCAAAACTGAATGTATGTCACAGCCTTGGGGATATTTATTTCTTCAAAGATGAAAATGAACTAACATTCATCAATATGCTGTTCTATAGTTAATATGTTATTTAATCTCAGAAGTTAAAACTATTATCCCCATTTTACAGATAAGGAAAACTGAAACAAAAGTTTCGTAACTTACCCAGCAGTAAGTCAAGATTCAAACTCAAGTCTTTTTATCTCCCAAACCAATGTCTTTCCATTATACTACCAGGTTTCTCCTTAAACTATCATTTGATTTTCTTACAAAAAGTCATGTTCATGTTCTTCTGAACACAAATTTAAGAGTCAATAGCCTTACTTCTTGTTAAGGAAACCACTGGTTTGCCCCATATGAAATTACTTCATTATGTGTACAGAACTCTTTAGGCCAGAGGCTCTAAAACTGTGAGTCTTAAACTATGGATCCATGAACTTGGATGGAAAAAATTTATATCCTTTTCACTAACCTATAACTGAAATTAGCATTTCCATCAACTCTGAATGTATGCAGCACACCACGGCAGTATTACCAGGACCATCACTAGTTGTTATTTAATTCAATAATAAAAGCAAATTTCTTACATCATAAATTTAAATATCTGAACTATATACATTTAAAAGTCATTATTCTCTCTACCATGTGAAGATGAAGCAAGAAAACAGCCATCTGCAGGGCACCCAGTCCATGGTATTTTGTTGTAACAACCCAAGGTGAGCGCAACATTATCACAGAAGTCCTCAATGAAGAGACTGGGGGAAAAATGACTCTGTGGAAGGAAGTCAGAGATGTAACGTGGCTGACTCTGAAGATGAGGAAAGTGAGCCACTGGAAAAGCTGAAGATACAGATCCTAGAGTCAGTCCTCAGAAGGAACACAGCCCTGCCAACACCTTGACTTCAGCCCTGACACTCATTTCAGACTTCTGTCCTCCACAAATATAAGATAATAAATTTGTTTTGCTCTAAACAAATAAATAAATAAATCAGTCATATTCTGAGAAGAGGTTCACTTGTTTTTTTAGCCTGCAAAGGTGTCCAGTTCACATAAAAAAAAAAGAAGAAAGAACCCTGCTTGCTCTAGAGACCATCACACAGGCTGTCAATCCCTGGTAGTGAAAGTTTACAAAGGCAGGTCACAGTTTACTCACTGTCCTTTAGTCCATTCAAAATATGGATAACATTTAGTCCCAATTATTTTTTTATATTCAGGTTGTTAACTATATTTACTATTACTGATCTCCTACTTCGACCTAACATATATGGAAATCTCTTATGTACTTATTAAACACAGACATCAAGCTTCTTTGTGACTAACTTTTCAATCCTAAGTAAACCTGCTGTATCATCATTAGCAAGGGAATTCAATGCTTCTCTAAGTGAATTTCAGACTTAATGTAGAGAGGCATGGTCTGAATGTTTGTGTCCGTTCCTGCAGTCCCCTCAACACACACAAATTCACATGTTGAAATCCTGCCCCTGAGGTAATGGTATCAGGAGGTGAGACCAAGCCCTCAAGATTGGGATTAGTGCCCACAAAATTTGTTTAAGTAAGCATTAGCGACTATCCTCTTCTAATCCTCCCCATGATACAGCCTATCATATCAAAAGTCTTTTACTTAAGATGCAACTTTAAAACTTGTCATCAATTTCACTTATTTTCCTACATAAACTCAGTTTCCTATGAACTCTATTTCATTCTGCCCTAAAATTCACTGCATCCCAGTATTTGTTTTGTGTGAACCTGTATGTTGACATGTTAAACGCCTAAGCCAGTTTTAACCTTGTCAGCAGGAGAGATGTCTAGTATTCCTTTCCTTACCATATGTCTACAGGTGTAACACCAGTCGAAAGCTGTTATACCTTCTCTCAGTAATACGATGACAAACTTCCATTAAGTGAAACTGTAACACCATAGTTTACGATTGTTTAGACAATCACATTTCCACCTTGACATACTCAAAATGTTTTTTATTAGTCATAAACTTTTCTAATCACATTTGTGCTGTTAACAGTTATTTCCTAACACATGGATCTTTAAAAATTGGTTTGGATTCTTCTGAAACAAAAATGTAGGAAAAAAGAACAGTAAACTAAAATAATGGAATTTAATCCTTAAAAACATAAATTCATTTTAGAATCTAATAGCATCCAACTTTTACCATATATAATAATCTTAAATTGTCATTGTATATGAAAAGCTTATAAATTTCAAACATAAAACACAATCTGAATGGAATATTATTTGGCAATAAAAAGGAACAAAATTCTACAACATAGATGAACCTTAAAAACATATTAAGTGAAAGAAGCCAATCACAAAAGTACACCTGTGATTCCATTTATACAAAAAGTCCAAAATAAGCAAATCTACAATGACAGAAAATAGATTAGTTGCTAGTGGCTATGGTGAGGAGGAATGGGGAGTGACTGTTAAAGGGGACTCTTTTTGGTGTGATGTATTTGATAGTGGTGACAGCCGTACAACTATGAGTATACTAAAACTCCCGGAACTGCACTTTTTAAAAGGGTGAGGTTTTTTCGGTATGCAAATTATACATCAATGAAGCTGTTGTTTTAAAAAATGAATTAAAAGCCGCCCTAGTAAATGACAATGAAAACTTCCTTAACAAAAGAAATCAGGAAAGTCACTGGTTGGGAAAGGTAAGCTGGTTACCAGTGATGTTAGCGAGGTCAACCCCCTTATTTCCTCTCCACTCTGACCAACAAGTACAGGAACACGAAACTAAACTGTGTATGAGTGTATGAAATCAAAGAATTCCGCCCAGTTGGCTGCTAACTAGAACAGTGAGTGCCTTCTTAGGCTCTATCACTCCCAAACTGTAGGGGGCTTCTACCCTCAGTGATCACGGAAATAGTAGTTTTCATTAGCAAGCACAAGAAGGAATGTCAAATAGGATGACACTCGCCTAGACGCCCTACGAAAGCCTAAAAGGCCAGGAGTGTCACCCACACACTCCTAAATCTGCGCACGTGTTAAGCTGCCCCCAACCAATACCAACAAGCAGCATGCACCATCAACACCTATCCCAACTTGCTCCCCATAAATTGACACACTATCAAGCCCCTAGATCTCAAATGATTTAAAAGATAAGTATAACTCTCAAAGGGTTCCCACCAGAGCCCAAGCAGCCCTCGCCTTGCCCCACCCCACCCCCAAACCCACACACGTGTTAGCCCGACACCGCCCCACCAGGTCCCACGTGCACCTGGTCTAACACACTCCCCACGTGTGGTCGCCCCACGGGCTTTCTCGGCTGGCTGAGGTCACCCTGTGACCCTTGGTCTCCAGAGACATGAGCAGTGAAGAAAAAGGCCCAGGTCCCAGAGGTCCCAACCCTACGGAGAGTGTTCACACCCATCCTCCCCACTAACCCTAACAAATCCAAGGGCCGGGGGCTACGGCCCCTTTAAGACGCGGCCCAGTTGTCGCCCGCAGAGAGGGGCGCAACGGGGCCTACCCGACCCCTACTCCGTTCACCCGCCTACGTCTAGTCGCCTCACCTCGGGCCGCCGGGCCCCGCCGCCGCGGCGGCGGCGGGGGGGGGGCGGGGTGCGGGCGGGGTCCGGAGGGGGGGGTCGCCCCGCCGACGGTGGAGCCGCGGTTCGTTCTCTGAGACCGTACGACGATGACTGCGTTGAGCGTGGACGCTCCTAGCCCGCTCCCTCGGCGGCTCCTGGGACCCCAAGATGGCGGCGGTGCTGAGGCGGCTGCGGGCGCTGGGCCGGCGGCGGCGGCGGCCACTTTCACTCACTGAGAGGAGCGGAGCAGGTACAAGGGGAGCCATGGCGGGGGGGAGGAGAGGCGCCATAGCCAGGCCAGAACAATCGAGCCGCTACTCAGTTGGCCTACCCCTGCCCCGCCCCACGCTCACTGCTCCTCGCCAGCCCGTGGCCTCCCGCAGTGCCGCTGCAGTCGGCCACGAGCAGCTCGCACCCCGCCGCTGCCGCCTAACGCCCCGCGTCGACCGGGGTTCGGGGGGCAGACCCTGATCCATGCCATCAGAGTGCAGATTGGTCGGGGCTGGGCCTGGCGAAGATTGCCGAAAGGCGGCGGGGAGGAGGAGGAGGATGTCACCGCTAGAGTGAGCAAGCAGATCTCGCGGGAGTAAATATCGCGAGACTTCTGCAGGCCAGCAACCGCCGAAGAAAGGTTACTTTTCCCGGAAGTAACGTCAATCGAAACGGCCCACGATCCAGGCAATATTGGTTCCCCCAGGCAGGAGATGGGAGTGTGATTGTGGCTAGTGTTAACACACTACTCAGTGTACGGGGTTACCGAACTCTGAGAAGATCTTCTTGAGGGAAAGGGCAAGTTCGGGTGCGATACTTTCCCTTGTTTCTGGCCCCTTTTGGTCAGAATTGTACGTCATCGGGGAAATGCCTGCTGTATAGGGCACTCATACAACAGTTTGGGGCTCACCTTTAGGCTCAGAGACCAAGCCGGCGATTCTGTGACATAGTTCGACAAGATGTTTAACAGAGGGCTTTAGGATTCAGGGATTTAGGAACTCAAACTTGTCACCCAATGAACCTCTGAAAAGGGAATAATTGATTTGTCTATGTCAACTCCATAGTTGAGCCCCATGCTACTTTTAGTTAGCCCCATGCTAACTAAAGTTAATGAACTCAATTACCAGGATCTGTCATATGAAGGATCTACTGTGTATATAGCATAACTGCAGAAAAGGATTCAAACTTCCTGAAAGCTAACTATGCTATTTCAGTTCCCCCAGGTCTAAACTTTAATTCATTTCACATGGCCCTTAGTATTTAAGCAGAACAACACTCGCTCAATCAATAAGTAGATTTATTGTGCTAAATCACTGGACTTTAAAAAGTTAGTTTTGCTTGAAGGCAAAAATACTACCCTTTATGTAAGAAGAAGGCATAAGGAAACACACATATATATCTGCTCATTTGTGCAAAAGAAATACAAGAATAAACCACAAATTAAAATGACTGATTTCCTATATGGGAATGATGGGAAGAAGGGAAGAAGTGGGAACAAGGTAGAAAGTTGACATGGGACTGGCAAATCCTTTTGTATTAGACTGAACCCTAGAAACAGTAATGTTTCAGGTACCACCCCCTCAGCCCCACCAGCCCCCACCCAATGAACACCTACAACCAAGAAGGATAATATGACTCACAGTGAGCTGTCTGTCTGGAGCACTGACCAAAAGGAAAAGATAAAAAGAAAGTAAGCTAGACAAGAACCACGTTGAACGGTCCTTTAAGATTCAAATGGTGGTTGTCTTTGTCTCCTACTGCTGTGCTAACAAATAATGGCTTAAAACAACACAATTTATTATCTCACAGTTCTGTAGGTTAGAAGTTTGACATGTGTCTGACTTCTAAACAGGTGTTGCCGAGGACCTAGGAAAGAATTCAGTTTCTTTTCTAGCTTCCAGAGGCTGCTTGCATTCCTTGGTTCCTGGCTGCTTCTCTCCATCTTCAAAGTCAGCAAGTTTAGGTCTATCTCACATATCTGACCAACTCTTATCCTTTTAAGCATTTCTGTTTCTTTCTTTCCTTTTTTTCAAGGATTCTTGTGATTACATCAGTGCCACCCAGATAATCCAGAATAATCTCCCCATTTTAAATCAAGTGATTAGTACTTCTGGCCAAGATGCAGGCATAGGTAGATACATTTTGCCTCCTCACACAAACAAAAGAAAGACGAGAACAAATTGAAAAATCAGAACAACTAGAACTGCCAGAAAATCGAACTGTATGGAAGTCTGACAACCAACGAGTTAAAGAAGAAATATT
This sequence comes from Carollia perspicillata, assembly GCA_004027735.1. Lineage (NCBI taxonomy): Eukaryota > Metazoa > Chordata > Mammalia > Chiroptera > Phyllostomidae > Carollia > Carollia perspicillata. Next base: position 22,347 of record PVKM010016947.1, read on the forward strand.
CATCCAGACTGGTAGGAGGGGAAGAGACAGACAGCCGGGGTGGAGAGGACACACAGCAAAGCAGCGGCTGACAAACCCAGTGGGCAGGGCAGTGGATGGTGGTTCCACATTTGCGTGCAGATAAACCGGGAAGAACAACAGGAGCGAGGTAGACCATGCAACCCAGGGTTCCAGTGTGAGAAAAGAAAGCTCCAAAAACTTCTGGCTGTAAAAACCTATAGGGATTGCAGCAGTGGAAGAAGCTTCTAGCCACACAGGAGAGTTCACTGGAGAGACCCACAGGGTCCTAGAATGTACACAAGCGCACCCACCTGGGTATCAGCACCAGAAGGGCCCAATTTGCTTGTGAGTAGCAGAGGAAGTGACTGAATGCTGGCCAAGAGCCAAACAAGAGGCACTATCCCCTCTTGGACACCTCCCCCAAATATAATGCCAAAATGCAGCAGCAAAGTGGGTTGCCCTGCCCTGGTGAATACCTCAGGTCCAACCCCTTATAATGTAACAGGTGCACAGAGACAAAGAGATCTGTCCCAAACGAAAGAATAGGTCAAAGCTCCAAAGATAGACCTAAGCCACAATGGCCAATCTATCAGATACAAAGTTCAAAATACTGGTAATCACGATGATCACAGAAATGGTTGAGTATGGTCGCAAAATAGAGGAAGAACTGAAGGTTATGCAAAGTGAAATAAAGGAAAATGTACAGGGAACCAACAGTGATGAGATGAGACCAATCCAGGACTCAAATAAACAATTTGGACCAGAAGGAAGAAATAAATATTCAACCAGAACAGAATAAAAAGCAAGAATTCAAAAAAAATGAGTAGAGGCTTAGGAACCTCAAGGACAACTTTAAATATTCAAACATCTAAATCATAGGAATGTCAGAAGAAGAGGAAGAGCAAGAAATTGAAAACTTATTTGAAAAATAATGAAGGAGAACTTCCCCAATCTGGCAAAAGAAATAGATTTCCAGGAAGTCCAGGAAGCTCAGAGAGTCCCAAAGAAGTTGGACCCAAGGGAGCACACACCAAGGCACATCGTAATTAAATTACTCAAGATTAAAGATAAGGAGAGCAAAAGTCAGCAAGAGAAAAGGAGACAGTTACCTTTAAAGGAGTTCCCATGAGACTATCAGCTGATTTCTCAAAAGAAACCTTACAGGCAAGAAGGGGCTGCCAAGAAGTATTCCAAGTCATGAAAGGCAAGGACCTACATCCACTATTACTCTACCCAGCAAAGCTATCATTTAGAATGGAAGGGCAGATAAAGTGCTACTCAGATAAGGTCATGTTAAAGGAGTTCATCATCACCAAGCCCTTATTATATGAAATGTTAAAGGGACTTAGCTAAGAAAAAGAAGAAGATCAAGACCATGAACAGTTAAATGACAACAAACTCACAAGTATTAACAACCAAACCTAAAAACACAAAAACAAAAACAAACAGCAAATAACTGGTACAGGAACAGGATCACAGAAATGGTGATCACATGGAGGGTTATCAGCAGGGATGGGAGGAGGAGAATGGGGGAAAAGGTACAGGGGATAAGAAGCATAAATAGTAGGTACAAAATAGACAGGGGGGAGTTAAGAATAGTATAGGAAGTGGAGAAGCCAAAGAACTTATATGTACCACCCATGGACATGAACAAGGGGGTAGAATGCTGGTGGGAGGGTAGGTACAGGGCGGAGAGGAATCAAGGGGAGAAAAAATGGGACAACTGTAACAGCGTAACCAATAAAATATATTTTTTAAAAATGAAATGATTAGTATCCTTAAATCTACCTTCAACCTTAATTTCTCATTGCCATGTAACTTAATGTATTTATAGGTCCTGTGAACATCTTTCGCGAGTGGGGGGGGAGTGGAAGAGCATTATTCTGTTCTCCATATCTGTCACAGAACTTCTAATGTACAGCTTGCTACATCTTTGATCTATAACTTTTCATGTTAAAGTGCAGTTCTTTTTCAATCTCTAATACAGTCTTAGATACTTGAAGAAAAGTCTGTGTACATTCTTTACCTTAGAACAGCATTTTCAACCTGTGTGCCTCAAGAATTTTTCAAACATGCAATACCTGACTGTTTAGCCAGAGGCACTGACCCCTTTTCCTTTTCATTGTAAAATTTAAAAATGACAACAGCGAACACAACAATAGCCATCTGGTGTGAATGAAACAAAATTATACCCGTTTTTTGTCAGATCAGCAAAAGACATATTTTTAGTGCTCTGAAGAATTTTAGTAATCAGTTCATGTGTGCCATGATGGAAAAAGTTTGAAAATCACTTCCTTAAAGATTTAGTAAATTATATAAAATTTAATCCACCATTTCTTTGTAGTTTAGGTGTATATTGAGATTTGTTTTCTAGAAATATCTGGATTTTATTTCTCAGTTCATTGTAACATTTCATGTTTTCCATCTAAGAAGAGAAACCTCTTTCGTTTTATTTAAATATTATTCACAGTCATTCAATATGCCATATTTTATTTTAACGTTTAAAATAATATTTAGTGATCATTTCGAGGAAACTGTTTTACTTGGGATTATGCTTTATTTCTGATAACAAACCAATACACAGAAACAAACACCACGATGTGTGGGCAGAGATGGAAAACTGAATGTAAACGCCAAGGCATGAACTTTATTACATATGAGAAACACAGCCGCTCTGCAGGGGGTGGGGAAGAAAAGAACTCTCCCAACTAACTGAAGGAAACAATATCTTGAGAGGATACCTAAAAATAAGACCCACTGAACTGTGTGTGAATGCCATGATCCACATACTAAGTGTTTGGGAGCAGGCACGGGGAGAGGTCCACAACTTGAAACCACTTCTGTGTGCGCTAGAATTAAACAAATATAGTGTAGATCATAAGCTGGGTTTCTCATTGGTGGAGAAAAAAGTTTTTTTTAATTATATTTTATTGATTATGCTATCACAGTTGTCCCATTTCCCCCCCTTCATTCCCCTCCACCCTGCACACCCCCTCCCACCCACACTCCCCCCTTAAGTTCCTGTCCATGTGTCATAAGTTCTTTAGCTTCTACATTTCCCACACTACTCTTGCCCTCCCCCTGTCTATTTTCTCCCCACCATCTATGCTACTTATGCTCTGTACCTTTTCCCCCCACTCTCCTCCTCTCACTTCCCTGTTGATAACCCTCCATGTGATCTTCATTTCTGTTGTTCTGTTCCTGTTTGGGTTGTTTGCTTAGTTTATGTCTGTTTTTGTTTTAGGTGTGGTTGTTAATAATTGTGAGTTTGCTGTCATTTTACTGTACCTATTTTTTATCTTCTTTTTCTTAGCTAAGTCCCTTTAACATTTCATATAATAAGGGCTTGATGATGATGAACTACTTTAACTTGACCTTATCTGAGAAGCACTTTATTTGCCCTTCCATTCTAAATGAAAGCTTTCCTGGATAGAGCAGTCTTGGATATAGGTCCTTGCCTTTCATGACTTGGAATACTTCTTTCCAGCCCCTTCTTGCCTGTAAGGTCTCTTTTGAGAAATCAGCTGACAGTCTGATGGGAACTCCTTTGTAGGTAACCATCCCCTTATTTCTTGCTGCTTCTAGAATTCGCTCCTTCATTTTAATCTTGGCTAATGTAACTATGATGTGCCTTGGTGTGTTTCTCCTTGGGTCCAACTTCCTTGGGACTCTCTGAGCTTCCTGGACTTCCTGGAAGTCTATTTCCTTTGCCAGATTGGGGAAGTTCTGCTTTATTATTTGTTCAAATAACTTTTCCACTTGTTTCTCTTCCTCTTCCCCTTCTTGTACCCCATATAATGCGGATGTTGGAACGTTTAAAGATGTCCTGGAGGTTTCTAAGCCTCTTCTCATTTTTTTGAATTCTTGTTTCTTCATTATTTTCTGTTTGGATGTTTGTTTCTTCCTTCTGCTCCACTCCATTGATTTGAGTCCCAGTTTTCTTCCCATCACTATTGGTTCCCTGTGCATTTTCCTTCATTTCACTTATCAACACCTTCATTTGTTCATCTA